>ML240788.1:0-50253 GCA_004119915.2 Collichthys lucidus | reverse complement strand
TTTTTTGTAGGTACTGCCCAGTTCTACAATTCACTGAGTTTCGTGAGTCTGTGGCAAAACTGTTGGGGCTGTTCCACTGAAAAATCAAGGGGCGCTATAGAGCAATTTGCCCCAAGTCCAAGGCCTTGACAACATCCACACCAAGTTTGAGGTGGATATGATCATATTGTCCGAGCTGCACGCCATCTCGTAAAGTGGTATTTTTTGTCTCCACTAGGAGGCGCTATGCAAATTACAGAATATTTTTGTTGAAATGTATTGTAGGCCAGACTACCGTTGTATATGAGAAGTTTTGTGAAGATTGGAGAATTTTTCACAAAGTTATAGCACTTTGAGTTTTATGGCAAAATGGAGAATTTCGTGGCCCCGCCCCTCTGACATAGTACATCAAAAAGTTATGATTTTGATAACTTTTCATCGTCAAAGCCTCATGAACCCATGTGCCAAGTTTCAAAAGGATTGGACGAAAGCCCTAGGAGGAGTTCGTTCAAATACGCCCCCTTCTTAACAGTTCGAAACACAAAAAATGGTGATTTTCATACTTAAATATCTCACTTCCTGTTAATTTTACAAATTGCTCCAAGAGACTTTTTGTAGGTCTTGTGATGCCCCATAACTCAGCTGAGTTTCATAACTCTGTGTTCAAAACTGTGGCGGGGCTGTCCCAAAGAAAAATTCAAGGGGGCGCTATAAAGCGCTTTGCCCCGCCCCCTCATTAATTATGCAGCCGAATTTTGCGTAACATTGGTCTTAACAACCCCAACAAGTTTCAGACAGCTGTGACAAAGTATATGATAGCCGAACAGTTTTGCCTGAAAATCAGCCAAAAAGTAAAGGGAGTCTGGTTTTTCGGTGAAAAAAAAGGCAGCGTCCACTTTGACGCGCCGTCACGGCCACGCCCTTTTATGAAAAGTTGAAATTATTTCTCAGATGTCAAGTCCAAGGCCTTGACAACATCCACACCTAGTTTGAGGTGGATATGATGAATATTGTTCGAGCTGCACGCCATCTCGTAAAAGTGGTCTTTTTTGTCGTCACTAGGAGGCGCTATGAAAATCACCGAATATTTTTGTGGAAATGTATTTTAGGCCAGACTGCCATTATATATTCAAAGTTTGGTGAAGATTGGAGAATTTTTCACAAAGTTATAGCACTTTGAAATTTTATGGCAAAATGGAGAATTTCGTGGCCCCGCCCCTCTGACATAGTACATCAAAAAGTTATGATTTTGATAACTTTTTATCGTCAAAGCCTCATGAACACACACGCCAAGTTTCAAAAGGATCGGACGAAAGCCCTAGGAGGAGTTCGTTCAAATACGACCCCTGGAAATGACCAAAAAATCACAAAAACGTGAACTTTGACCCAAAATGGCCGCCGTACCCTTTACCGAAACCCGGGTCACCAAGAGACTTTTTGGTGCGTCTCGATATGTTTCATACACCCTCCAAATCCCATCCGCGTGGATGAAACAGTGTCCGGGGGCTCCTCCGACAACCGAAACCTAGGTGGCGCCGTAGAGCCATTTCTGTACGCTCGTGCGCGAGACCCCCAAAATACGAAATTTTACGCCCAACTTTGGGGGGGTACGCAAAGTTTCATGAGTTTTTGGGGATATTAAAGCCTTGAAAAAGGCAATTCATTGGGTGGAAGAAAAAGGAAAATAATAATAAAAAAAAAAAAATAAACATTTGAAATACAATAGGGCTTCGCACGGTTTCCGTGCTCGGGCCCTAATTAAAGCTGCAAGCAGCGATGGTCGGGCCCTCGCATATGCGCGCACGTCGAAATGTGCGCACGTCGAAATGTGCATAATATCGTTCTTTATAACATCTGTCTTAATAACCACAAGAAGTTTCAGACAGCTCTCATAGACTCAGATCTGGCCTTCAGGAGTCATGTGCGACAATGTACAACTTTATTTCACTGATATAATGTACAGTTACTATTACATGTCATATTCTGTCTACATTATGCTGTTTGAGAACACATTGCAGCATGGCGACAGTCAACATGTGCGACAATGTACTTTGAGTTTTGCTTTATTTTACACATTTTTTCCAATTGCAGCGCCCCCAACATGCGCCATGGGGCGCTATAGAGCTTTTTTGTGCTTAATGGTCCAAGATAGTTTTTTGTAGGTACTGCCCAGTTCTACAATTCAGCTGAGTTTCGTGAGTCTGTGGGCAAAACTGTGGTGGGGCTGTTCCACTGAAAAAATCAAGGGGGCGCTATAGAGCAAATTTGCCCCAAGTCCAAGGCCTTGACAACATCCACACCAAGTTTGAGGTGGATATGATCAATATTGTCCGAGCTGCACGCCATCTCGTAAAAGTGGTATTTTTTGTCTCCACTAGGAGGCGCTATGCAAATTACAGAATATTTTTGTGGAAATGTATTGTAGGCCAGACTACCGTTGTATATGAGAAGTTTTGTGAAGATTGGAGAATTTTTCACAAAGTTATAGCACTTTGAGTTTTATGGCAAAATGGAGAATTTCGTGGCCCCGCCCCTCTGACATAGTACATCAAAAAGTTATGATTTTGATAACTTTTCATCGTCAAAGCCTCATGAACCCATGTGCCAAGTTTCAAAAGGATTGGACGAAAGCCCTAGGAGGAGTTCGTTCAAATACGCCCCCTTCTTAACAGTTCGAAACACAAAAAATGGTGATTTTCATGCTTAAATATCTCACTTCCTGTTAATTTTACAAATTGCTCCAAGAGACTTTTTTGTAGGTCTTGTGATGCCCCATAACTCAGCTGAGTTTCATAACTCTGTGTTCAAAACTGTGGCGGGGCTGTCCCAAAGAAAAATTCAAGGGGGCGCTATAAAGCGCTTTGCCCCGCCCCCTCATTAATTATGCAGCCGAATTTTGCGTAACATTGGTCTTAACAACCCCAACAAGTTTCAGACAGCTGTGACAAAGTATATGATAGCCGAACAGTTTTGCCTGAAAATCAGCCAAAAAGTAAAGGGAGTCTGGTTTTTCGGTGAAAAAAAAGGCAGCGTCCACTTTGACGCGCCGTCACGGCCACGCCCTTTTTATGAAAAGTTGAAATTATTTCTCAGATGTCAAGTCCAAGGCCTTGACAACATCCACACCTAGTTTGAGGTGGATATGATGAATATTGTTCGAGCTGCACGCCATCTCGTAAAAGTGGTGTTTTTTGTCGTCACTAGGAGGCGCTATGAAAATCACTGAATATTTTTGTGGAAATGTATTTTAGGCCAGACTGCCATTATATATTCAAAGTTTGGTGAAGATTGGAGAATTTTTCACAAAGTTATAGCACTTTGAAATTTTATGGCAAAATGGAGAATTTCGTGGCCCCGCCCCTCTGACATAGTACATCAAAAAGTTATGATTTTGATAACTTTTCATCGTCAAAGCCTCATGAACACACACGCCAAGTTTCAAAAGGATCGGACGAAAGCCCTAGGAGGAGTTCGTTCAAATACGACCCCTGGAAATGACCAAAAAATCACAAAAACGTGAACTTTGACCCAAAATGGCCGCCGTACCCTTTACCGAAACCCGGGTCACCAAGAGACTTTTTGGTGCGTCTCGGTATGTTTCATACACCCTCCAAATCTCATCCGCGTGGATGAAACCGTGTCCGGGGGCTCCTCCGACAACCGAAACCTAGGTGGCGCCGTAGAGCCATTTCTGTACGCTCGTGCGCGAGACCCCCAAAATACGAAATTTTACGCCCGACTTTGGGGGGGTATGTGCATAATATCGTTCTTTATAACATCGGTCTTAATAACCACAAGAAGTTTCAGACAGCTCTCATAGACTCAGATCTGGCCTTCAGGAGTCATGTGCGACAATGTACAACTTTATTTCACTGATATAATGTACAGTTACTATTACATGTCATATTCTGTCCACATTATGCTGTTTGAGAACACATTGCAGCATGGCTACAGTCAACATGTGCGACAATGTACAACTTTATTTCACTGATATAATGTACAGTTACTATTACATGTCATATTCTGTCTACATTATGCTGTTTGAGAACACATTGCAGCATGGCGACAGTCAACATGTGCGACAACGTACTTTGAGTTTTGCTTTATTTTACACATTTTTTCCAATTGCAGCGCCCCCAACAGGCGCCATGGGGCGCTATAAAGCTTTTTTGTCCAGCCGCCTCATTACATACTGCAGTCTTGTTTTGGTACTGCTTTCAGTTTTGCTTTATTTAACACAACATTTTTTTTCTAATTGCAGCGCCCCCAACATGCGCCATGGGGCGCTATAGAGCTTTTTTGTGCTTATTGGTCCAAGATAGTTTTTTGTAGGTACTGCCCTAATCTACAATTCAGCTGAGTTTCGTGAGTCTGTGGGCAAAACTGTGGCGGGGCTGTTCCACTGAAAAATTCAAGGGGGCGCTATAGAGCAAATTTGCCCCAAGTCCAAGGCCTTGACAACATCCACACCAAGTTTGAGGTGGATATGATCAATATTGTCCGAGCTGCACGCCATCTCGTAAAAGTGGTATTTTTTGTCTCCACTAGGAGGCGCTATGCAAATTACAAAATATTTTTGTGGAAATGTATTGTAGGCCAGACTACCGTTGTATATGAGAAGTTTTGTGAGGATTGGAGAATTTTTCACAAAGTTATAGCACTTTGAGTTTTATGGCAAAATGGAGAATTTCGTGGCCCCGCCCCTCTGACATAGTACATCAAAAAGTTATGATTTTGATAACTTTTCATCGTCAAAGCCTCATGAACCCATGTGCCAAGTTTCAAAAGGATTGGACGAAAGCCCTAGGAGGAGTTCGTTCAAATACGCCCCCTTCTCAACAGTTCGAAACACAAAAAATGGTGATTTTCATGCTTAAATATCTCACTTCCTGTTAATTTTACAAATTGCTCCAAGAGACTTTTTTGTAGGTCTTGTGATGCCCCATAAATCAGCTGAGTTTCATAACTCTGTGTTCAAAACTGTGGCGGGGCTGTCCCAAAGAAAAATTCAAGGGGGCGCTATAGAGCGCTTTGCCCCGCCCCCTCATTAATTATGCAGCCGAATTGTGCATCACATTGGTCTTAACAACCCCAACAAGTTTCAGACAGCTGTGACAAAGTATATGATAGCCGAACAGTTTTGCCTGAAAATCAGCCAAAAAGTCAATGGAGTCTGGTTTTTCGGTGAAAAAAAAGGCAGCGTCCACTTTGACGCGCCGTCACGGCCACGCCCTTTTATGAAAAGTTGAAATTATTTCTCAGATGTCAAGTCCAAGGCCTTGACAACATCCACACCTAGTTTGAGGTGGATATGATGAATATTGTTCGAGCTGCACGCCATCTCGTAAAAGTGGTGTTTTTTGTCGTCACTAGGAGGCGCTATGAAAATCACCAAATATTTTTGTGGAAATGTATTTTAGGCCAGACTGCCATTATATATTCAAAGTTTGGTGAAGATTGGAGAATTTTTCACAAAGTTATAGCACTTTGAAATTTTATGGCAAAATGGAGAATTTCATGGCCCCGCCCCTCTGACATAGTACATCAAAAAGTTATGATTTTGATAACTTTTCTTCGTCAAAGCCTCATGAACACACACGCCAAGTTTCAAAAGGATCGGACGAAAGCCCTAGGAGGAGTTCGTTCAAATACGACCCCTGGAAATGACCAAAAAATCACAAAAACGTGAACTTTGACCCAAAATGGCCGCCGTATCCTTTACCGAAACCCGGGTCACCAAGAGACTTTTTGGTGCGTCTCGATATGTTTCATACACCCTCCAAATCCCATCCGCGTGGATGAAACCGTGTCCGGGGGCTCCTCCGACAACCGAAACCTAGGTGGCGCCGTAGAGCCATTTCTGTACGCTCGTGCGCGAGACCCCCAAAATACGAAATTTTACGCCCGACTTTGGGGGGGTACGCACATTTTCATGAGTTTTTGGGGATGTTAAAGCCTTGAAAAAGGCAATTCATTGGGTGGAAGAAAAAGGAAAATAATAATAAAAAAAAAATAATAAACATTTGAAATACAATAGGGCTTCGCACGGTTTCCGTGCTCGGGCCCTAATAATAAAAAAAAATAATAAACATTTGAAATACAATAGGGCTTCGCACGGTTTCCGTGCTCGGGCCCTAATTAAAGCTGCAAGCAGCGATGGTCGGGCCCTCGCATATGTGCGCACGGTGAAATGTGCGCACGTTGAAATGTGCATAATATCGTTCTTTATAACATCGGTCTTAATAACCACAAGAAGTTTCAGACAGCTCTCATAGACTCAGATCTGGCCTTCAGGAGTCATGTG
Organism: Collichthys lucidus; assembly: GCA_004119915.2. Taxonomy (NCBI): domain Eukaryota; kingdom Metazoa; phylum Chordata; class Actinopteri; family Sciaenidae; genus Collichthys; species Collichthys lucidus. The sequence goes on along the minus strand of ML240788.1, from coordinate 43,970 downwards.
CGACAATGTACAACTTTATTTCACTGATATAATGTACAGTTACTATTACATGTCATATTCTGTCTACATTATGCTGTTTGAGAACACATTGCAGCATGGCGACAGTCAACATGTGCGACAATGTACTTTGAGTTTTGCTTTATTTTACACATTTTTTCCAATTGCAGCGCCCCCAACAGGCGCCATGGGGCGCTATAGAGCTTTTTTGTGCTTATTGGTCCAAGATAGTTTTTTGTAGGTACTGCCCTGTTCTACAATTCAGCTGAGTTTCGTGAGTCTGTGGGCAAAACTGTGGTGGGGCTGTTCCACTGAAAAATTCAAGGGGGCGCTATAGAGCAAATTTGCCCCAAGTCCAAGGCCTTGACAACACCCACACCAAGTTTGAGGTGGATATGATCAATGTTGTCCGAGCTGCACGCCATCTCGTAAAAGTGGTATTTTTTGTCTCCACTAGGAGGCGCTATGCAAATCACGAATATTTTTGTGGAAATGTATTTTAGGCCAGACTGCTATTATATATTCAAAGTTTGGTGAAGATTGGAGAATTTTTCACAAAGTTATAGCACTTTGAGTTTTATGGCAAAATGGAGAATTTCGTGGCCCCGCCCCTCTGACATAGTACATCAAAAAGTTATGATTTTGATAACTTTTCATCGTCAAAGCCTCATGAACCCATGTGCCAAGTTTCAAAAGGATTGGACGAAAGCCCTAGGAGGAGTTCGTTCAAATACGCCCCCTTCTCAACAGTTCGAAACACAAAAAATGGTGATTTTCATGCTTAAATATCTCACTTCCTGTTAATTTTACAAATTGCTCCAAGAGACTTTTTTGTAGGTCTTGTGATGCCCCATAAATCAGCTGAGTTTCATAACTCTGTGTTCAAAACTGTGGCGGGGCTGTCCCAAAGAAAAATTCAAGGGGGCGCTATAGAGCGCTTTGCCCCGCCCCCTCATTAATTATGCAGCCGAATTGTGCATCACATTGGTCTTAACAACCCCAACAAGTTTCAGACAGCTGTGACAAAGTATATGATAGCCGAACAGTTTTGCCTGAAAATCAACCAAAAAGTCAATGGAGTCTGGTTTTTCGGTGAAAAAAAAGGCAGCTTCCACTTTGACGCGCCGTCACGGCCACGCCCTTTTATGAAAAGTTGAAATTATTTCTCAGATGTCAAGTCCAAGGCCTTGACAACATCCACACCTAGTTTGAGGTGGATATGATGAATATTGTTCGAGCTGCACGCCATCTCGTAAAAGTGGTCTTTTTTGTCGTCACTAGGAGGCGCTATGAAAATCACCGAATATTTTTGTGGAAATGTATTTTAGGCCAGACTGCCATTATATATTCAAAGTTTGGTGAAGATTGGAGAATTTTTCACAAAGTTATAGCACTTTGAAATTTTATGGCAAAATGGAGAATTTCGTGGCCCCGCCCCTCTGACATAGTACATCAAAAAGTTATGATTTTGATAACTTTTTATCGTCAAAGCCTCATGAACACACACGCCAAGTTTCAAAAGGATCGGACGAAAGCCCTAGGAGGAGTTCGTTCAAATACGACCCCTGGAAATGACCAAAAAATCACAAAAACGTGAACTTTGACCCAAAATGGCCGCCGTACCCTTTACCGAAACCCGGGTCACCAAGAGACTTTTTGGTGCGTCTCGATATGTTTCATACACCCTCCAAATCCCATCCGCGTGGATGAAACAGTGTCCGGGGGCTCCTCCGACAACCGAAACCTAGGTGGCGCCGTAGAGCCATTTCTGTACGCTCGTGCGCGAGACCCCCAAAATACGAAATTTTACGCCCAACTTTGGGGGGGTACGCAAAGTTTCATGAGTTTTTGGGGATATTAAAGCCTTGAAAAAGGCAATTCATTGGGTGGAAGAAAAAGGAAAATAATAAAAAAAAAAAAAATAATAAACATTTGAAATACAATAGGGCTTCGCACGGTTTCCGTGCTCGGGCCCTAATAATAATAATAATAATAAAAAAAATAATAATAAACATTTGAAATACAATAGGGCTTCGCACGGTTTCCGTGCTCGGGCCCTAATAATAATAGAAAAAAAAAATAATAAACATTTGAAATACAATAGGGCTTCGCACGGTTTCCGTGCTCGGGCCCTAATTAAAGCTGCAAGCAGCGATGGTCGGGCCCTCGCACCTGCGCGTACGTCGAATGTGCGCACATTGAAACGTGCATGACATAACCTTCATAACTGCAAGAAGTTTCAGACAGCTCTGTGAATGTCCTTCCTGCCGATTACTTCTTTCAATATTTTTGTGCATTGCCACGCCCACACCGTTCAACAAAATTCATCGTTTTGATAACTTTTACTCAGGAAGTCTATTTGAACAGACCTACCAAGTTTGAAGTGAATTGGACACAATCCCTAGGAGGAGTTCGTTCAAACATGACCCCTTGTCAACCAGGCCGAAACAGCAAAAATGACAATTTTCATAGAGCGCCACGCCCACAGCGATTCCCCAAAATTCATCGTTTTGATAACTTTTACTCAGGAAGTCTATGTGAACACACTTACCAAGTTTGAAGTGAATTGGATACAATCCCTAGGAGGAGTTCGTTCAAACATGACCCCTTGTCAACCAGCCCAGAACAGCAAAAATGCAGATTTTCATAGAGCGCCACGCCCACAGCGATTCCCCAAAATTCATCGTTTTGATAACTTTTACTCAGGAAGTCTATGTGAACACACTTACCAAGTTTGAAGTGAATTGGACACAATCCCTAGGAGGAGTTCGTTCAAACATGACCCCTTGTCAACCAGCCCAGAACAGCAAAAATGCAGATTTTCATAGAGCGCCACGCCCACAGCGATTCCCCAAAATTCATCGTTTTGATAACTTTTACTCAGGAAGTCTATGTGAACACACTTACCAAGTTTGAAGTGAATTGGACACAATCCCTAGGAGGAGTTCGTTCAAACATGACCCCTCGTCAACCAGGCCGAAACACCGGAAATGGCGATATTCGTTATTAAATATCTCGCTTCCTGTTCATTGTGGCTTATTGCTCCAAGAGAGTTTTTTGTAGGTCTTGGCATGTTCTACAAGTCGGCAGAGTTTTGTGACTCTGTGTCCAAAACTGTGGCGGGGCTGTCCCAAAGAAAACTTCAAGGGGGCGCTATAGAGCGCTTTGCCCCGCCCCTGCATTAATTATGCAGCCGAATTGTGCATCACATTGGTCTTAACAACCCCAACAAGTTTCAGACAGCTGTGACAAAGTATATGATAGCCGAACAGTTTTGCCTGAAAATCAGCCAAAAAGTCAATGGAGTTTGGTTTTTCGGTGAAAAAAAAGGCAGCGTCCACTTTGACGCTCCGTCACGGCCACGCCCTCTGATAAAAAGTTGAAATTGTTTCTCAGATGTCAAGTCCAAGGCCTTGACAACATCCACACCTAGTTTGAGGTGGATATGATCAATATTGTCCGAGCTGCACGCCATCTCGTAAAAGTGGTCTTTTTTGTCGTCACTAGGAGGCGCTATAAAAATCACCGAATATTTTTGTGGAAATGTATTTTAGGCCAGACTGCCATTATATATTCAAAGTTTGGTGAAGATTGGAGAATTTTTCACAAAGTTATAGCACTTTGAAATGTTATGGCAAAATGGAGAATTTCGTGGCCCCGCCCCTCTGACATAGTACATCAAAAAGTTATGATTTTGATAACTTTTCATCGTCAAAGCTTCATGAACCCATGTGCCAAGTTTCAAGCACATCGGATGAAATCCCTAGGAGGAGTTCGTTCAAATGCGACCCCTGGAAATGAGCGAAAAACCCTGAAAAGTTGGGCAAAATTGGACGCCGTACGGTTCACTGTAGCCTGGGACACCAAGTGACTTTTTTGTGCGTCTGGGAATGTTACATACTTCCACCAAGTCCCGTACACGTGGGCGAAACCGTGGCGAGGGGCACCTCCAAAAACGCGCACCTAGGTGGCGCTGTGGAGGCATATGCGTACGTCCATGTGTGAGACCTCCAAAATACGTAATTTTACACCTGACATTGGGGGGGTAGGCAAATTTTCGTGAGTTTTCGGGGGGATATGGGCTGTCGAAAATGCGATTCATTTAGGAAACTGAAGAATAAAAAAAAAAATAAATAAACATTAGAAATACAATAGGGCTTCGCACGGTTACCGTGCTCGGGCCCTTATAAAAAATAAAAAAATAAACATTCGAAATACAATAGGGCTTCGCACGGTTTCCGTGCTCGGGCCCTAATAAACATTTGAAATACAATAGGGCTTCGCACGGTTCGTGCTCGGGCCCTAAAAAATAATAAACATTTGAAATACAATAGGGCTTCGCACGGTTCGTGCTCGGGCCCTAATAATAAACATTTGAAATACAATAGGGCTTCGCACGGTTCGTGCTCGGGCCCTAAAAATAATAAACATTTGAAATACAATAGGGCTTCGCACGGTTCGTGCTCGGGCCCTAATAATAAACATTCGAAATACAATAGGGCTTCGCACGGTTTCCGTGCTCGGGCCCTAATAAACATTTGAAATACAATAGGGCTTCGCACGGTTCGTGCTCGGGCCCTAAAAAATAATAAACATTTGAAATACAATAGGGCTTCGCACGGTTCGTGCTCGGGCCCTAATAATAAACATTCGAAATACAATAGGGCTTCGCACGGTTTCCGTGCTCGGGCCCTAATAATAAACATTCGAAATACAATAGGGCTTCGCGCGGTTTCCGTGCTCGGGCCCTAATAAACATTCGAAATACAATAGGGCTTCGCACGGTTTCCGTGCTCGGGCCCTAAAAATAAACATTTGAAATACAATAGGGCCTCGCACCGCGTGCTCGGGCCCTAATAATAAACATTCCAAATACAATAGGGCTTCGCACGGTTTCCGTGCTCGGGCCCTAATAAAAACGAAGAAAAATAATAAACATTCGAAATACAATAGGGCTTCGCACGTTTTCCGTGCTCGGGCCCTAAAAATATCGAGATATATATCGTGTATCGCGATAAAGCTTAAAAATAGAGATATTAGTTACAGGCCATATCGTGCAGCCCTATATATATATATATATATATATATATATATATATATATATATATATATATATATATATATATATATATATATATATATATATGTGCTGAATATGCCGTTCAGAAAACTTTGAATATATTGAATGAAGTCTGAATATATTTAATGAAACTTGACTGACGTCAGACTTCACGGCATCTTGTGTAACGTGTGGATGCTATAGCTAAAAGTGAGTGACAACGAGTCAGTCCGCTCACAATCTCGTTGCAGCAACATTAAACTATGAGGACATCATTAACACTGCGTGTACGGGCCAAAATCCCTCCGATACCCCTAATCAATACCGTTTTCCTGACAAGGAAGTTCACTCCATTTTTAACCTCAGCATGCCTTCAACCTCACAGGAGTGCCCCACAACAATCTCCACCCATACACAAGAAAGGGCCCAAGACTCTGTATGGTTAGCTTAATATAGTTTTTGGCCGTGCATAATGGCACTGCTCTCTGACGCGACACTTCTTCGGTACTGGAGAAGCTGCTGCAGCTACAGAGATTTCATGAATTGAAAGAGAAGCTCTTCATATATTGTTTAGATACAATAAGAATCACCCACATTCATAGACCAATGCAGGGTGAATATTTAGTTTAGTATTGAACATATTTTAGACACTGCAGACACTGCCGCAAAGTCTGACGTCAGTGAATTTCATTCAATATATTCAATGTTTCATTTAATATATTCAAGGTTCACTCCACACACACATATATATATATATACATATATATATATTATATATATATATATATATATATATATATATATATATATATATATATATACACACACACACATACATACACACACACATATATATATATATATATATATATATATATATGAAATACAGATTTATGGACATGTATTGATAAGTGAATTGTCTACTCTCAGGCGTTGGGAAGGCGGGGACCCTGGTGTGTCCAATCAGAAGACTCCAACCACGATCTTGCTGACTCCAGACAGGAAGTTCCACAGTTTTGGCTATGCAGCACGTGACTTCTACCATGACCTGGACCCCAGCGAGTCTAAACACTGGCTCTACCTGGAAAAATTCAAAATGAAGCTCCACACCACTGCAGTAAGGATACAAATGCATTGTGTGCCCACAGTGGATACATGCATTGATCTTCTTAGGCTCAATTCTCTTGAAAAGCATGCCAGGCAGCTCACTTGTCACTGAGCTGATACTGCATCACACTGCCCAGAATTGTGTGCAGGCAGTATTATCAGGTACATGTTATGGCAGCCACAATAGTCTCTCTGTACTGTTTCTAATATTTAAAAAAAAGGAAAAATGTTGCCCCATCCAGGAGAAAATCATGACTTACCATCTAAAGCTCTTCATCTGTGTTCAAAACTGGCTTTGCCTACCCCTACTTACCTACTTGTGCTTACACATTGTATTCCTCAGAGCAGCATGGATGTTCTCAGCATATTTCTTGACAACCTTGGCAATGAAAGGTTAAGACTGCCGAAATTCCAATGGGTATCATGTGTGCACCCAAAGCCTGATATCTCATTCCTACCATGTTTCTTTATTATCGTACACACACACACACACACACACACACACACACACACACACACACACACACACACACACACTCAGCCTGGAGCTGATGGTCACTGATGTCAGAAATGTGCTGGGATTTGAAAAATAGAAAGCTTGATGATAGACCATTATCTGACTATGCACATTTTATGGCAGTCCAGCTGTTACAGACACCATGCTTTGTTTTGTGGTGGGTCAGTTTTTCAATTGATAATCACCTGATCAAAATCAACATCTTTCAGCCTTGCTACTAGAAAATACTGATCAGTGTCATACATCAGCAGGAAGTCAGATCCACACATTTGTAATTGTATATATTTTGATGACTTTTACATCTTTTCCTGCAACCAGAATCTGTCCATTGACACAGACCTTCATGCAGCCAATGGGAAGCGAGTCAAAGCTCTGGATATTTTTGCATATGCATTGGCCTTTTTCAAGGAGCAGGCACTAAAGGTAACAGATCTCTGTGAACTCTTTGTACCTTTTATAGTTTTATACACACAAAGCACTTTTATCTACATTCTGCAGCATGTGCACGTGATACTTTCTGACCTAATGAAGGGAACATGTAACTCATCAAAAGTACAAGCATAAGCAATAAACCAGCTCCAGTAATTCTCATTCAGGAGTTTTAGAACACTGACTGGTCTGACCACACAGCATCACACTGAACCTGTCCCTGACCTTTCTGACCTGTTTGTTGTGTTTGACTGTTTCCCCTGCCCCAGGAGCTCAGTGATCAGACAGGTGGCGAGTTTGACAACAATGATGTGAGATGGGTGATCACTGTTCCTGCCATCTGGAAAATGCCTGCAAAGCAGTTCATGAGGGAAGCTGCCTATAAGGTAGGCCGAAAATCAGCCAGTTTGCAAACAACAGATTCAAAGTGATTTCTGACATCTGACCAGATACTAAGAATGGCTGGCTGAAAGTATGCTCAGGGTTGCAGTGCCACATTATAATCAAGACCTGCAGTCATATGTGACTGCCACACACACACACAAACTATGCTAGAGGACACAGGGTGAGTCAGAGAGTTGTCAATAAAGACGGAGAGAAAAGAAAGAAGACAGAAGAACTATCGAGAGTCAAAGAAAAATTACCAGAGGTCATTTGATTCTCTAATTATCTGCCTATGTCTCTTATATGCAAGGAGGTTAGATCTGTGTCCATGGAAACGCCCAGAGGCATTGTCTGCGCTGAAATGAGCTGAGATTTTGTCGTAAAATGTCGGTAGCCGCTCTCTTTGGTCATCTTGACCAATCACCAGGATCTCTGTTTTGTTCTAATTTATCATTTTATGTCAGACATGCAGATTTAAGCGCAGCTCGGGTATGAAAGGGACATCTTTACAAGTCAGTTGACAGCATATTCACATGTACAGTATTAGTCACAAGTTTGGACACACCTTATCATTCTGTGGTTGTATTTGGATTATTTTCTGCATTGTAGATAAACACTCAATACATCAAAACTATAAAGTGACATATATGGAATTATGTGGTGAACAAAAAAAATCGAAACAAAGCAAAATATGTTCTATATTTCAGATTCAGCAACAAAAAGCCACTTTGAAGAATCTAAACAGATTTTTGCATTTCTGTGACCACTTTGTTCTCTCTCCCTCTCTCTCTCTCAAATATATATATATATATATATATATATATATATATATATATATATATATATATATATATATATATATATATATATATATATATATATATTAGGGCTGCATCTAACGAATATTTTTCATCAGTTATTCTAACAATGGTTTTTAATTACTTGATTAATGACAATGAATTTACCTAAATAAAAAGCAAAAGCATGTCTTCTTAATATTTCAAGATTTTATTCAAACACATCTCTTGAAAAACAAAACCTTTGTTTCAAAAGTAACAAGATGAAATGTATGCACCAAAAATAGCTGCCTTCACAACACACACTCTTTATAGCATTTTAACACTTGTCATATTTTTTTATGAATTTTTAATATATGTCATAATGTACATATGAGCATTGAAGCAGTGCAGGATCATACTTGGCATACTTGACACTTTTTTAAATCAAATTGTAACCATTATCATATTTTATAATTTTTTTTATAAACGTTTAATATGTTTACATTTAACATTTAATACATTTAACACCCACGTCTTATTTTGAAAACCGGAAGTGTCCACCGCTCCACCCCTAATATATATATATATATATATATATATATATATATATATATATATATATATATATATATATATATATATATATATATATATATATATAATATAATATATGGAGTGAAACTTTGAATATATTGAATGAAACTGAATATATGGAATGAAACTCTGAATATATTGAATGAAACCTTGAATATATTGATTGAAACTTCACTGACGTCAGACCTAGCGGCAGTCCCTGCAGCCATCTTGTGTAACAGTCTGTAAAAGCGAAAGACAATGAGTCAGGCCCCCCGCAATCTAGTTGCAGCGATATTAAGCAATGAGGAGATGATAAATACACTGGCGAATGCGTGTGGAAATCCTCCCGAAAAAGTTCGCTCAATTTTTAACCGTTTTGTTTAAAGTTTCGCCATAATCTCATTATGCATCTGTCTCTCTGTCCGCAGTCCGCTGTGTGAGTAACGTGCCTGTTATGGAATTTTCTCTTTTTAGGTTACACGAGGCCACGTGTGAGCCTTGTGATCCACGACAGTATTAACTGTTTGTCTTATGACTGGGTGCCACCATATCTCACTGTGGTGGCCAGGGTCGAAGAGACCTGTTGCTGCCTTCCTAGTCATAATAGATAGCTTGTTGTTGCCGTTCCAATCTGCGTAAGCGGACATCTGTGTCTCCAGACTAGGATGTGTTGACAATAACACCTCCAAGAGTAAAGACATTCTCTTTTACTAATTCTGGGGCGTATAGTATTTGGGGTGTGATCTTTGGGTTTAAAGTATATGCACCATCACAAGTTCGTCAGAATGCGAGACCGACTCAAGCACTTCAGATGTACTTTGAGAGTGTCTCTAGTTCTCCTTGGCCAAGCGTCAATAAATAATACAGCATAAGACATCAGAGGCTCCTGAACACTTTCTTCCCTCCTGACCTCACCATTGACTTCAGCAATTTCTCCACAACAGTGCCCAAAGCTGACAATGTGTCGCGAATCATAATATACGTTTAATACTAAACTAAATATTCACCCTGTATTGGTCTATATATGCGGGTGATGCTTATTGTATCTAAACAATATATAAAGAGATTATCTTTCAGTTCATGAAATCCCTGTAGCCGCCAATATAGCCGCCAATATAGCCGCCAATATATTCGAAGTTTCATTCCATATATTCAAGGTTTCGTTCAATATATTCAGACTTCATTCAATATATTCAAGGTTTCATTCAATATATTCAAGGTTTCATTCAATATATTCGAAGTTTCATTCCATATATTCAGACTTCATTCAATCATGTGTAGTTCATTGCAAACTCTCTACCATTGTTTGCTATGTTACATTCATTGTCACCTGGGTGTGGCTGACTGCAGTGAAGAAAGGCATGAGGGTGGAGGAGAAGAGAGGAGAGACAGCTGTGGTGGGTGGGGAAGCCAGTGTGTGTCACTGTGTGTGTGTGTGTGTGTGTGTGTATGATTGTGTGGTAAATTATGAACCTAAATTAGCTGACTAGCCCTATCTGTATTTTGTTTCCTCTTTACACACATGAGATTCATATGATCTATTGAGTCATATTAGATTCAGCATCCTGTCCGTGTGTGAGTAGTATTGACATGTCATGTTTGAGTACTTTGGCTGAAATGCAATCTTGGTACCCATCAGCTTTTGTCTGATTTAGTATTTGTTTATAGAGATCAGGAGAAATGCGTCTTTCTCGGGTATCAAGTTGCTAATTGAACAGTGCCAAGAAATGTGAAAACCATCAGTGCTTGTAATCATAAAAAAACAAAACGGTTCTAAATATATTTTTTTACATACACATGGAGGTCGACCAAAGGCTTTTGTCAGTTGGAATGATCAACATGCAATTCACATATCTAGCTAGCTTTGCATTTCTGCACTTGGGACTTGAGTATCTCCCTTATTTAACCACTGTGCTGTGTGCTTCAAAGATGTGAGTGCATCATTTATTAACTCAGCCACAAATGGCTTGAAGGAAAGCCTAGCAGATGATGTAGAATGTACTTAAATGGCCCTCGAAAATGTAAATTGTTTCCAGACTTCATTCTCATTTAGGTGAGAGACTAAAAGGCAGCAATAATGCAGATGCCAAGGCTCCAACAGCTGATTTTGAATTGTATTGATTGAGGCCTTAAAACAGACTTACTGTTGCTTATCAAATAACGTCTGGCTGTCCTTTTCTTAACACAGACATGTGCTTATTTGCCTTCTTTCTGACTTGTAATGCCTGTGTTGTAGTTTACATGGTCCAACTGTTTTTTGACAAACAACAGTTATCCAGCACTTCTGTGTAGTGTCTACAGTTCTAGTTTGGGTTGTCTTATACGTATGATTCACCACAGTGTAGGTGGATGGTCTCCTGTAGCTGGTGATGTCCTGCAGGTTTCTCCACACTAACACTGCATTGTTTTCTGAAAAGCTATTTTGTATCTTTTAGTATATGAGTAGCCCCTCTGCCTGGTGCAAACACGTGAGGACTGAAAGAAGCTCATTGAGAAACAGCGAGCCAGGCCAGCTGTTCCCCCCACTTCCAATATAATGCTATGCTAGGCTAAAGATGTCCTAACTTTTTTGTACTGTTTGGTGCAGTTAGTTCAGTGTTTGGTGATAATTCCCTGTGGGTTCATCATTTTACATATTATTTTTAAATATTGATATTGATCTGTTGGAAATTAAGCAAATAAACCATTTCCCAAAAGGTGAATTTTTATTTCTTGAGTCCAGATGTGGAAATGATTTCAGTACAATGAGAATAGAGGTGTAGAGAAACTATCTCCAGCCTGACAGAGAGAAAGCTGGGCATGAAAAGACTCAGCAGGGAGGATCTGACCTGCTTTGATCATCTGTTCATGGAGGACAAAGGGAGGGTAGAGGGAGTGAATAATAGCCTACTGTAACCACTGCTCCTTTTGTCTTCTGATCACGTCATCAATTAATTATAAAAAAGATTTTCTAACCCTTTCATACTGATATTGGTGGTGTCGTTTATAACAGCTGATTTTCTGATCCCTCACCACCAGCTACTAATCAGAGCGCTAACTTATGACTGCTTTATATAACAGCTGATGTTTTGCATGGTCAGACTGCTGAACCCAAATTGCAGACACCAGGCGAGAATACAGAAGGTTTATTACAAAAAGTACACAGCCGAGAAGGAGGAGAGTGACGGTAAGGTCCAGGGACCAAATCCAGGTCGTCTGGGTTATGAACGGAGAACAAACAAATAGCTGAGCTAGACTGAAGCCAGACTGAGCATGGCAAGCTGAACAGCTGAGCAAAAAGGTGGACATCAGTGCAGGCATGCAAAAATCAAGGGCCAAAAGTATTTTCTGAGCGGGTAGGTTCACTAGTTACCGCAAAGGTTTCAACCAACATAGAATAGAGGATAAAGCCAGGTATATATACTGCAGTGGGAGGAGGTGGTAATCAGGTGAATGAGGAGCAGGTGTGGTGGTCAGTCACACCCAGCCTGCACAGACAGGGGAGATAAGACACACAAACACGAAGGGCATGGAAACACATGGGAAAAGCTAATCCTAAATGATTGCTAACAAGCATTTGTCAAAATGTTGCTCTGATGTCAAATCTGTCAACACTGTGCCTGAACACATCCTGTGTGCACACGGGAGGAGTGCTTTCAACATGGCTTTTCAGTCAGAAAAGCCAAGTCACAGACCCTAACAAACTTTTATCTATGTCATTATGTAAGGGAGTAAGTTCTCTCACCTTAATGCTGGTTAATTTTTCCAAACAAGTTTCTGGGTAAAAATTTGGTCTGGCACTAAGGCCTTTTTGCCTACCATGTTGCCTACATATCTCATGTGCGTCATGCATTAAAGGACCAGTGTGTAGGATTTATTGGCATCTAGCAGTAAGGTCCTCACCTGCCCCTCTCATGATTGAAGGAGAAACTCTGGTGGCTCTGTCTGTGATAAGCCATGAAAAGCCTGTCTGGATCCAGTGTTTAGAAACATGGTTCAACATAGCAGACTCTGTAAAGGACCTGCGGTGCATTTAAAAAGCTCATTCTCTTCTACAAATGAAACATACAAGCATAACTATTCTTATTTCCAGATCATTGTCTAATGAAAATACAGTGCTGAATATTACATTCCGTTGCTGCTGGATTGTGTAAATAGAGCCCCCTAAATCTGACACCCTTGACCTTTAAAGGAACAACAGACCAGAGGACAGGCCACACAGTGTTACTACAGTGATGTCACCATCTGGTTCAGAGAGCATATATAAACCAAACAGTTTGAATTTCCATCGATCAGTTGAATACCTGTACAGTAGGACTTCTGACAACAGAGTGCATGAAGTAAAAGTGATTTTGTGTGTTGTTTATAACAAATGATGAGTGATGATTGATCCTTGGCACTTCATGAATGAAGTTATAATAGCAACTTGATTAGCTTTGGCAACTGCCATGACTGACAGGCTTCACAGCCTCTGATAACGCCACTCCCCAGACGTCCTGCAAACCCATACACTGCAGTACAATCTAACTGAACACAACCCAAACAGCGCAGTGTATACGCGGTCCGTTACAGTATTGTTGTTTAAAAATGAAAAAAAATAAAAATAAATCAGATTACTCGATTTATAGCTGTAATATTCAGTAGAATACTCGACTTCAGAAAGAAAAGGTAGCTGCAGCCCTACTTTCAAATGTATCAAAGTCATCTGTGCGTTTAACCACACATGGTTTCTTCTGTAGTTTTCTCCTCCACCACAGTACTTGAATTGCAGATGTCCGTAACTCTTGGTTTGGTACTTTTATTCTATTCATGCAGTTTTTTATACATGTTGAGTTCAGTTTAGTCAAACTAGCTACCTCTGCAGTCAGAACTTCAGATGGTATTTACATGTACATTTTATATATTTCACCACTCTGACTAATATGTGTTATAATAAAAGTTCCCTGTGTATTTGCTCTTGTCCTGTATTCTGTCTTTATGTAGTCCGCTTTGGTGTCCCGTGAAAACCCAGAGCAGCTGATCATCGCCTTAGAACCAGAGGCAGCATCAATCTACTGCCGCAAGCTCCGCCTCCACCAGATGGTGGATCTGGGCACCCAGACCACCCAGAACGGCTTCAGCCCCACTGAGAACGTGGGGAGTGGGATGACCCAAGGTACATCCCATCAACACTCATCAAGTTCTGATTCCATGTTGATGCTTTCATGTGATTTATGACTCCTGTGCTCTTCTGAGTGGATGTGAATATGGAGCATTAATGTGGATATTGTAACATACTTCTTTTCCTCCTGTTGAATGTCTTCCCCTCCATAGTTTCTCCTGGTCATGGTAAACATGCTTTCTTTTAATTTCAGACACCAAGTGCATGATGGTTCAACAGCTTTACTTTTCTTTTTTTCACATTTCAGCTTGCTTTTGCTTCACGTCTGTTATACAAAAAGCACATTTTGATTCATAATGAAAACTTCAATATTAAATGGTTTATATGACTAGTTTGCTCTAAGACCCAAATTTCCTCCTCTCACAGTTTTGGTGATATAAAATATATACTGTAGATGTAAATGCTCTGATAGATGTCATTTACCAGTATGTGCAGCAACAGACAAGACCCACCTCTCCTTCCTTTCCACAAGTATGTGAAACATTTTGTTCATCACCACTTTTAAAAAAGGATCCACAACGTTCCATTTAGTCTAACTCTTATCCTGTCTATAAAGACACCCACAGCATACAGTATCATTAACTAGCATACAAACAAGATATGTGGAGATTGAGCTTGTAGTTTGTTTTGTAAAAAGTTAAGATTCCTTTCTTTAGGTTTATGTTCGTTGACCTGTTCGTTTTTCTCTCATCCATGTCCACCAGATGATTGTTTGTAAAGCCTTGTTGAAAACCCTTGAAGGTGTTTAGAAGAATCATGTCCAACTGACATTTATGGATTCTGTAGTCAAACTCATCTAAACTCTGATGCATGAAGACGTTCACATGTAAACATTTATTAAAGCACAGGTTTAGGCCTTCCCCATTAGAAATGCTAAATGTATTCACTGTGGTGACAGAATACTTCAGATTTTCAGTTGATTTTGTCCTTCATTATCAAACACTACAAAATGCTGATCGGGAATTTCAGTTACTATGAACTTAATCTGGAATTAAAATTCATGCACATTCCTTTTGCACCAGGCAAGTTTTGGCTCTGTAACCTTAAGATTTTCGATCAGAGGAAATAGGGCTCCTAAAAATATTTCTTGGCCCCCTTGGTCCAGCATTTTTTCCTGTTTTTGTTTCTGTCATCCTTATACTCGCTCTAAGTGTGTCAAAGAACAGACGGGGAGGTTTTATTGTATGTCTATGCTGGACACTTTGCTACATCTCCGACCTCCTGCACGTCCACATCTTCTCATAGTCTCTTAAGTTATAAGGCCAGATGATTCTGGCTCAGCATTCTGCATCATCTACAGTACACAACCCTGCATTTTTTATGCTGTCCCCAGAGGATGGTGCACTAATGACTAATGACCTCTGACCTTTCTTGTAGCTCACCCTCAGGGCAAAATGTAGGTCATGTACAGATTTGCTGTTGGTTTTTCTTTAAGATGTAAGATGAACAGTTTTCATGTTCATGTCCAGTTGCAGCTACGGGTATGCATGTCCTAGTAAAACACACACATGCTTTAATACTACATATTATATTCATGGCAGTGGCTGCCATGCAAGGTGCCAGCTGCTCATCAGCTTGGGGGCTAACCATTCATACACATTCACACACTTATGGCACAGCCTCAGGGACCAATTTGCGGTTTAGTATTCTGCCCAAGAACACTTCAACATGAAGACGTTATTACATAACATATTACATTCTCTACCTCCTGAGCAGCTGTAGCTCAGTGTGTGAATGTGTATGAATGGTTATCTCCTCAAACTGATGAACAGTTGGCACCTTGGCAGCCAATGCCATCAGTGTTTGAATGGGTGAATGAGATATGTACTGTAAAGCTCTTTGAGTAGTCGGAAGACTAGAAAGGAAATATATAAGTACAGTTCATTTACCATTTACAAAAAACACAATAACATAACTACATTATGTTTTACTGCTCATGTTATGTCTGTTATCTCATGTATTCTCTTAGACAAGTCAACATTTCATTCTGTAGGGACACATTTTGCAGTGACAGCTTTATTGTTTTGTTGTTTTTTAAATATTAATTTTGTAATAGAACTGTTCTGTTGAAAATCATTGTCAAGTAACTGTTGTGCATTTATATAATGTTGTTGGAGTGTTGAGGCTGACATAATGTTAAGTGTAGACCTCTCTCATGCCCTCTGCAAAGCTAAAGAATTGTCCTTCCTTCTCTGTATTGTTTCCTCTGTGTAGTAGGAAATGTCCTTCTGACATTTACTTCTGCCAGCTCTTCCTGCTATTAGCCAGTTAACCTCACAAGGTCTCTAGGCTTCACTGAACTCGAGGTTCAATAGCCTGCAGTAGTACACTGTGGTTGTAGGAAGTAGAGACTTTGAGCTTAAACTGGCATCATAGCCTGGATGTGTTTTTCTTTCCAATCTTGAAGTGATAATGTAGAATCCTGAACCTGCTTGGTCGATTGTTCTCGTCATGGTTCTCTTTGGAAAGTCAGATGTATTCTTGCAGTCACAGTTAAATGATGTCCTGATGAAGTCTTGATGTTTTGTCTAGCGTTTTAAAGCCGTCACTTTCCCCACGTTCTCACTGTGATGAACATGATTGGTCAATTTCTTGTGACAAAAGCTGTTGATTGCGTCTTTATACTTATACTTTACACTCATTGTACTCATGCTCGGCTCTTCTTGTTTTAGACTGATTAACTTTATTTAGAAGTCTGCAGGGATCAGACTTGATCACTGTATGAATCCATGTGCACTTCGGCCTGCCGCTTGCCACACGCAACACTCTATACGAGCCACACAGCTTCACACAGCAGAGCTTCACGCCTTCATCACGCTCACCAGAACATTCTCTCTCTGTTAACAACCAGCTAAGGAGCATGTTCGGCGCAACCGGCAGAGCCGCACCTTTTTGGTGGAAAATGTCATAGGGGAGCTTTGGTCGGAGCTGGAAGAAGGTAGAGTCTTTCTCTTCTTTTATCATGTTGTGATTACGTTTAATGTTCCTCTACGGTGAACGGTCTTGAGGTTTCCTGTGCTGCTAAACTGTCATATTAGGCACTAGCTTTAGATGTTGTAGATATAGAGCATGCTGGGATGTTTGTGATACTTTGATTAACTGGAGATCTGTAGAGACAGAGAGTCATATTTACACAAAAAGACATAAAAGGTAAATGTGTTTGTTTTTTTATTATTACATTTCATCTATATTAGGTATGGCTCAACTTGGGTTTGATTTTCAGAGCACTTTGCATTGGTTCTTTTAGTTTTGATAACATTGTACTAACTCATGTGTATTGATGTCATTTTCAACTCATAGAAATTATGGGCAGACTTAAGTATTCCTATGCCCCTCATGTGCCTTTACTAGTGCTGTCAAAATTAATTTTAAACAATTGACGCGTAAAAAAAAATTACCGCAATTAATGCGGTTTTGTTTACTTCCGGTGGCGGCTGACCCATAACCTTTTTGAGCGCTGAATTGTAGGTCCACGTTGCCGCCATTTTGGATGTGGCAAAGTAGAGCTTTGTTTCCCAGATATATTAGTGTGTGTGTGAATGGGTGTATAAGAGGCATTAACTTAAGGCCCTCACGGAGAGTGCGCCCTGGGCAGTCGCCCACATTGCCTATAGCTAAAACCTGCCCTGCTTGTATTAGTTTACGGGCAGATCTGCCACATCCAATATGGCGGACGCGTTAACGTATCGCAGCAACGGACCAACCTGCTCAATGCAGCGTCTATGTATATGTCTATGATCTATCCTAACTAAAGAAGAGCCTATGGCAGAAAGATGGATAAGGACAGACTTTTAGAGGGAACATTTCATTTTAAAAAGTTGCCCGAAGGCTCGTTGGACAAAAACAAGGCAATTTGCACAGTTTGCAAAGCCGAATTTAAATTCCACAGAAGTAACACGACTTTAACATATCACCTCAAAGCAAAACACCCTGCTAAAATTACCTCCACGGGACCTCGGCAGTCTCGTCAGTATATTTTTCCTCATTCTGGCTTTTTTCTATTTGCACTGTGCATATGTGGACCTTAAGCCAATAAAATAAATTAGTTGAAATTAATTTGATCATTTTACATAAATAAATATTCATTATAAGCTTCAGTCTCAGAAAAATGCAATTAATTTATTGATAAATTAATCGCGATTAATTACAGAAATTTTTGCCTTTAATTAGTTAATTTTTTTAAATCAATTGACAGCCATAGCCTTTACACATAACAAACAAACATACAATGTTAATCAGTCACATGGTTTGGAGCCTCCTGAATTTCCAATGAATAACTGTGATTTCAGCTGGACTTCAGGAGACATTATTGAGTAAAATACAAATGGAGTTGGTAGCTTTTAAAAGCCATTAGTATAGCTGCACACTCACACGTGGTCTATGAAATGTGGTTAAAAGTTGTTGTGTTTCACTGTTACTCATGATGTCCAGGTGTCAGACGCTGTCCACCATGTGATCTGTGCCAAAGGCAAACCTGAGTCACTGTCTCTTCTTTCATCACCTCACCACTGGCTGCAGATGCCACAGTGTGGTTCAAAACTAAACTGTCACAAAGAGTCACATTTAGCTTCCCTTGGGAACGTTCCTCAAAACAGCAGAATCGTGGTGAAGAGGCAGTGGCTGCATACCAGATATGTTGCATCTTTGTGTATGCTCTATGCAGGTGACCGGTATGTGGTGGTGGATTGTGGTGGAGGAACAGTGGACCTGACTGTCCATCAGATCCGTCTACCAGAGGGACATCTGAAGGAGCTCTACAAGGCCTCAGGTTAAAAAAGAGCAATTTTTTTCTGCTTTCTGCAGCTAAGGTGACATCCTATTGTTATTAATTATCAATTACAATTATAACTCCTCTTTCACCAGGTGGTCCTTATGGCTCTCTTGGGATTGACTATGAATTTGAGAAGCTGCTGTGTAAGATCTTTGGCCAAGATTTCATCGACCAATTTAAGATCAAGAGGCCGGCCGCCTGGGTGGACCTAATGATTGCATTTGAGTCTCGGAAGAGGGCGGCAGCCCCTGATAGAACCAACCCCCTCAACATTAACCTGCCCTTCTCCTTCATTGACTACTACAAAAAGTTCAGGGGCCACAGCGTGGAACACGCCCTGCGCAAAAGCAAGTGAGTGTGTTTAGCATGCACTTTCAAAATCAAACAGAAGTTTCCAGCAGTAACAGGCCTTCTTCTACAAACCTGCTACCTGCTCTGTCTCATTGTGCTGGAAAGCCTCAGGAGGGGGCAACATTACGTGCACATACATGCACATACTGAACATGAGTCACACGCATGGGATCAAAGCAGATGGGTACTATGGATTATTTCAGGATTTATGATTAGACAGACAGACAGCAGCAGGCGTAGAGTGAGGGACTGAGGGGAATGGCTTACAAAGCGGTCAATGATGGTGGTCCATACAGAGCCCGGGCTATCACAGCTCTCTGCTTCTGCTTTTCAACAGAAGAACACAGTGGCTGATCTGAAAATACCACATTTCTCTTCATCTATCCACCAAAAGTACTATGGATGTATTTTAAGCACAATCATGTCAATCATTTTTTGGATGAAGAGCTCTGATCACACTGTTTACAGCCTGATCAGCAGCAAACAGCAGATAGACAGACAGAGATGAGCTGGTGAACACAGTGGAGCATTAAGCAGCTAAAGAGACAAATGTTTCTCATATGTTGATGGAGTACTATAACATTTTGGACTCATATTTATTAACTAGAAAAAAAACACCTCAAATTGTCATTTTTAACATTTTAACATGCACTTACGTGCTCGCAATTACCATTAGCATGTTAGCATTAGCATGTTAGCACTGATGCACTAGCAATTACCATTAGCATGTTAACATTAGCATGTATTTCATTCTTCGGTGGCTAGAGCTAGTTAATGTTAACATGTTAATATTAGCATGTTAGCGCTGATGCGCTAGCAATTAAAATTAAAATGTTAGCATTAACAATTATCATCAGCTTGTTATCATTAACATCAGAGATGTATCGTAACGAAGTGGAACTACTTAAGTACTGTACTTAAGTACTGAAATGCAGTATCTGTACTTTTTTGAAGTATTTTTTTTTCACCAACTTCTACTTTTACTGCACTACATATTTTTGATGAATTTAATACTTTTACTCCGATACATTTTTCATGTACTGAATCGTTACTCGTTACTATTGTAGCGTCCAGCCGGACACGTGATGAATGACGAGGCGTTCAACAAACCTGCATTTATTGATGAACGGTTCGGTTACAGGACTCGGTTACTGTCGGCCGTAACCAAGGTCAAAAAACAACAACAGAACAGTCCCGGTCTCACACACCAAACTCGGTCGCGCTGTACGTCATACACCTGACACACCCAGACACGCACTCTCTCTCACCTGCTCCCCCGCCTGCTCGCTCTCACATTCATTCGGACGCATTCCCAGACCATGGGAAATCACAGAACTCTACCATTAACATTGTAACACTGTAACATGAGAAGTTGTGCCTTAATAAATATTTGAAATAATAAAAACAACAGTACTTGTACTTGTACTTTTACTTGTACTTTTACTTTCAGTACTTGAGTAGCAATTTTTTACATACTTCTACTTGCAATACTTAAGTACAAAACATTTTGAATACTTTTACTTAAGTATGGTGTTTAAAGAACACTTAGCACTTCTACTCAAGTCAGTTTTTTGATATAGCACTTGTACTTCTACTCCACTCCTTTACTCCAGTACTTTATACATCTCTGATTAACTATCAGTTAATGTTATGTTAACATTAGCATGTTAGCGTTGATGCACTAAGAATTAATATTAGCATGTTAACATTAGCATGTTCTGCCTGCTGGCCCCTCCCCCCTCTCCTCCTTCAGGCAGACTGAGGTTCCAACTGACATTTTAACTGGTGCAGATTAGCTGCTGCTGATTTGGTCCTGGTTGCTTGGCAACCTCAGCCAGGACAAGTTTTTCAAAATAAGAGTCCCTTCAAAATAAGAGCCCAGTAAAAAGGCAATGATGACACAGCTTGTTGTATTAATACTGAATTTTCTGTGCAGTGTCAGTAATAATGTATGGGGGCGACGGGGCCAGAGTCAGGCACACTCAAAATTTCTTTAGAAATGTTTCTACTGTTAATAACTGCTAGCACATCAGCGCTAACATGCTAATGGTAATTGCAAATGCTAACACGCTAATGTTAAAATGCTAATATGAATTGCTAGCACATTAGCGCTAACATCTTAATGATAACATGTTAATGCTAACATGCTAATGCTAATTGCTAGGACGTAAGTGCTAGCTGCTCTTGTGTCTAAATAAACCAAGATCTTATCTCTTATGGCCTTTTCAAACTTTATAGTATAGAGACAGCTGAATGAAGAGTGACAGGAATGTTAAGGGGAGGGAGAGAGTCTAAGAGACAGGGAAAAGATATGCAGATAAAGGGCAGCAGGTGGGCCGCTGGGGCCAGTGGCAGCAGAGGGCACCCACACCGCACTTTCCGCAGAAAATGCAGTTTTCTAGTTATTTTTCTTCTTTCTTACGTTTTTCGGCATCTAACTACTCCTACAAATTTTGTCCCACAAAAATAAAAATGATACCACTAGATTCAGCGCATTCATGCCATGGGTGCTATTACATTCTACTAATAATATTCTACAAATTATTCAACTTTTTCTGCAAATATTTTCCTATTTAAAATGCATTACACAAACTTCAAATCATTCTACAAAACTTCCACAAACATTCTACAATTTCAACAATTTCTACTACTACTACAGACTTTATTCAAATTTCAAATTGTACACAAACTCTTCAACTATTAAACTTGTATTTAACTTTTTTCAAAATCTTTTACCGTTTTTAAACTATCGAGGCTCAAAGTTGAGCAGGTTTGTACTCAAATTCTGCGTTTATAATAAGTGTGTGTATGTGGTTTCCTATGTGTGAAGATGACAAAACGATCTGTGAAAAAATAAAACGTTTTCGACGTACTACTACTATCTTGTACTATTATTTTACTCAATTCTACTATTAATAATCTACAAATTATTCAACTTTTTCTACAAATATTTTACCATTTCAAATCCATTATACAAACTTCTCAATACAGATCTACAATTTAAATGACTTCTACTTTACTACAGACTTAATTAAAACTACACATTTCAACAGGATCTTGTACTATTACACTTTTATTCAACATTTTTTTTAGATTCAACTCATTTAGAACATTTATACAGACACAAGCATGCACACACACACACACACACACACACACACACACACACACACACACACAGTAACACAGACAGACACACACACACACACACAGAGACACTGAACAGACGCTGAGTAAACAGATTAGGGGTGGAGCGATTCGTCAACGTCATCGATTACGTCGATTACATAAATACGTCGACTCGTAAAACGTGGCGCCGATGCGTCGTGGTCGCATGGCAGCGGGCGTATATGCGTAAGTAAGATGGCTGCTTGTGGTAAAAACAATGGAGGTAGGGGTGGGCGATATATCGAGTATACTCTGTTCATGTAAATGTTTTAGGGCCGTCGGAGTTTCGCCTGTCACACCTGGTGCTGCTCACAGCACGCAACACACTGCCCCGCCCACCCAGAAAAATCCCCTGCGCGCATGCGTACTTTTTGTATCAAGTGAGGAGAGAAGTGGAGAGCTTGGTTCCGAAGAAAAACAGCTGCGGTCACGCCGTCTCTCGTTTTCACGTGATCAGCTGCTCCAATATTTTCACGTGCGCCCTTATTGCCGACTTTATGTCAAATACTTTGAGAAAACCGGGAAAGTCAGCGCTAGCTTACTGCAGCGTGTGGACACTTCCGGTTTTCAAAATAAGACGTGGGTGTTAAATGTATTAAACGTTTATTCATAAAATATGAAGAATGGTTAAAATTTGATTTTAAAAAAAGTGTCTCATAAGCCAAGTATGATCCTGCACTGCTTCAATGTTCATATGTACATTATGAAATAGATTAAAAAATTCCTAAAAAAAAAATATGAAGTGTTAAAATGCTATAAAGAGTGTGTGTTGTGAAGGCAGCTATTTTTGGTGCATACATTTCATCTTGTTACTTTTGAAACAAAGGTTTTGTTTTTCAAGAGATATGTTTGAATAAAATTAGAATAATTGATAAAAAATAGTTGTTAGATTAATCGACTAATCGAAAAAATAATCGATAGATTAATCGATAGAAAAATAATCTTTAAATGCAGCCCTAAAACAGATCACCATCATTGTGTTCAAACAATAAAAATCTGCTGATCTACGATCAATACAGGCTGAGCTGCACCCAGGTTGCTTGGCAACCTCAAGCATGCATTTGACTAACTTTATTAAAGTCTGTGTATGATATCAGATTATCAAGACTACATTTTTAATGTCGGCCACATGTTACCAGAGCGATGGTACAAAAAAGGTGTCCTCTTTTTCAACTACCCAAATATGGTCACCCTATCTACTACTACTATCAAGACTACATTTTTATCCTTGTCTCTCGCAGACACAAACACAGACACATAGATAGAGAGACAGGCACACCACACAAAGGCAGACAGACAGGCAGATGCACACACACACACACACACACACACACAGAACAAGCACACATGCACACACACACACACACACACACACACACACACACACACACACACACACACACACACACACACACACACACACACACACAGTTTTTTCAAAATAAGAGGCCCTTCAAAATAAGAGCCCAGTAAAAAGGCAATGATGACACAGCTTGTTGTATTATTACTGAACAATACAGGCTGAGCTGCACACCTGGACAGGTGAGTCTCAGGACAGTCTCAGGACAGTCTCTACAATCCTTCTACACTTTAAACTTCTCCCTTCTACAGACTTCATTCAAACTACACAGTTCACCAAGATCTTGTACTATTATTTTACTAAATTCTACTATTAATATTCTACAAATTATTCAACTTTTTCTACAAATATTTTACCATTTCAAATCCATTATACAAACGTCAAATCTTTATACAGACCTACAATTTAAACTACATCTTCTTCTACTGCAGAGTTCAGTCAAACTACACAGTTCACTACACAGCATTAGCGCTAGCTGTAAGGACATGATATTTGCTAACATTAGCGACCAATGCTAAAATTAATGCTAATTAACATTAACCACTAGGAATTAAATACATGTTAATTACTAACATGCTAATGTCAACATGCTAATGTTAATTGCTAACACGTCAGCGCATCAGCAATTACATGCTAATGTTAACATGTTCATGTTATTTCTAACTAATATATAATATAATAATCCCAAGGCATCACCTTTTGTGTCCATGTTTATTTCTGTGATGCGTCTTTCATCTCCTTTTTTTGAAATCCATACAAAATCAAATACAAACTTATACAAAATCAAATATGGTGATCATTAAACATATTTTACACATGTGCGTTTAACGTGTCAAAATTACATTCTATTAACAGATGTCCAGATGAGGTACAAATGTGGACGTCATATTAACGTCTAAAACAGGTCCAATAGTGACGTCTAAATCTTGGATCTATTTTGTACGTCAAATTAATGTCTAGATGTGGTCCTTAACAGACATCCAGATGAGGTACAAATGTGGACGTCATATTAACGTCTAAAACAGGTCCAATAGTGACGTCTAAATCTTGGATCTATTTTGCATGCTCTGATGACGTCTAGATGTGGTCCTTAACAGAGGTCCAGATGAGGTTCAAATGTGAACGTCATATTAACGTCTAAAACAGGTCGTCTAGATGTGGTCTTCAGATGACGTCCAAATTCGTAACCTCGCGAAGGGGGGGGACTTGCCGCTGTGTTCAATGACAATTTTAAATGTCGGCTTCTTCCCACAGGTACATACTCCTTGTTTGAACTACAGGTATTTGCCGTCAGGTTCCCAAATCCTGTGTTGTGTGCTATTGTCTATCGCCCTCTGAAATATAATAAGGGCTTTATTCATGAGTTCACTGAATTTCTGGCTGACATTCTCCCAAATTATGACCAGAACATGAAATGTCGGGATTTCAATGTTCACGTCTGTTGCCCATCTGACCAATTCGCCACTGACTTCAAAAGCCTGTTGGCATCTTTTAATCTGATTCAATCCGTTGATAAACCAACGTACCGTCTTGGGCACACATTGGACCTTGTTATTTCCTTTGGGCTCTCAGTTTCCATTAAAGAAATTTCTGAGACTGCAATTTCAGATCATCTCCCCATTGTGTTCGAAGTGTTAGCCCCCCAACCAGTCAGTAAATCTCATGCTCCATCCTGTCAGTGGCATATCATCACCCCCTCCACGGCCGATGAATTCACTGCTGCCTTTAAAGACTCGCATTTTTTTTTTCTTTGAACGGCTTGGCTTCCCCACTTTGTCCTGATCATTTTCTTTCCTCCTTCCACTCTACCTGTGCCAGGATTCTGGACTCTATTGACACTTTTAGGCCAAAATCTGCCAAGCCAAGATCGGACCCCTGGTTGAACGACACCACCCGTGCTATCAGGCAATGTTGCAGGCAGGCAAAACGCAGATTGAAAAAAGGACAAACTGCATGTGTCTCTGGAAATATTAAGGGACTGTCTATCTGATTATCAGAGAGCCGTACGTGAAGCAAAATGCCAGTATCTCTCGAATATCATCTAGCAGCAGTCATTGTCCCAAGGTATTATTTGCTACAATTAATTCAGAAAAGACACTAATGTGAGTGTCATTATGTGCACTAATGTTACAGGCACTAAGGATCTGTCTGTTGCTCCAGCTCGTCCTGCTGTGTTTGATCAGTTTGAGCTTGTTTCCCTCTCCTCTCTCTGCGACACAATGAAATCTCTGAAACCTACAACTTGCCCATTGGATATTGTTCCTGCCAAATTGCTGAAAATGGTTCTTAACACTTTGGGGCCCAGTCTCCTGGTTTTTATCAACTCCTGCCTTAGAGTAGGAACTGTCCCAGCTGCCTTTAAACATGCTGTGGTCAGGCCTCTTCTTAAAAAGCCTAATCTTGACCCCTCAGTTTTATCTAATTTTAGACCGTTCTCTAATCTGCCTTTTCTTTCTAAGGTGCACAATGACATCGCTCTGTCTGTGGATGCCAAGTGCCCTGCTGTACTAGTGCTTCTTGACCTCACAGCAGCCTTTGGCACTGTGGACCACACAGTCCTCCTGTCACGTCTTAGTAATTATGTTGGCATCCATGGCACTGTTTTAAAGTGGTTTACATCATACTTATCCGGTAGAACCTTCTCTGTTGTGGTTGGTGACCTGTCCTCCTCCATTGCACCTCTCTCCTGTGGAGTTCAACAAGGATCTATTATTGGCCCTATACTATTCTCCTTGTACATGTTACCACTTGGGTCAATTATAGCCAGGCACAACCTTTCTTTTCACTGTTATGCAGACGACATACAAATCTATCTGCCAGTGAAGCCAAACAGCAATGGTCAATGTTCTTTGTTTGCTTGTACTGCCGATATTAAGCAGTGGTTGGCTCAAAACTTTCTTCATTTAAACGATGACAAAACTGAGTGTATTGTATTTGGGAATACTGTGACAGCTGGCCTCGGCACCCTGTCCTCTAAGCTGAATTCAACCGTTAGAAACCTGGGAGTGACCTTTGACAGTCACCTCAGGTTTGACAAACATATCAACAACGACACCAGCAAACATGCGCACATCACTCCTGTTCTTAAATCCCTTCATTGGCTTCCTGTCTTTTATAGAATTGATTTTAAACTTTTAACATTTGTGTTTTGTTTTTAAAGCTCTTAACGGCCTCGCCCCTTTGTATTTATCTGAGCTTTTAACTGTCTGCAGTCCTGCTAGAGCTCTGAGGTCCAAAGATCAACTGTTGATGGAAGTGCCCAGGTCTAAATATAAACACAGGGGTGACCGAGCGAATTTTCCGTTGCCGCCCCCAGGGTCTGGAATAAGCTTCCCGTTGAGATGCGTCTTGTTTCTGACCTTGGCTTTTTTTAAATCCAAACTAAAAACCTACTTATTTAGGATGGCTTTTAACACCCAGTAGTATGATGACACTATCGTTTCTTTTTCGATTTTGTTGCATTTTATTGTTTTTATTTTATTTGTTGTTTGTTTGTTGTTTTATTGTTTTTATTTTGCATTTTATTGTTTTTATTGTTTTTATTTTTGTTTGTTTTTTACCTATTGTTCTTTCTAGTACTGAATTTGCTGAGCAGTGTCAGTAATAATGCATGGGGACGACAGGGCCAGAGTCACGCACACTAAAAATTTCTTTAGAAATTTTCTAGTTGGTGTGGGTGCCACTAATGTTATCCTACATCTTTATTATTGAGTGTGCGTGCAAGGCGCACACTATATGTTATCCACCGCGCTTATTGAGTGTGCGTGCAAGGCGCACACTATATTACATTACATTGCATTTAGCAGACGCTTTTATCCAAAGCGACTTACAGAGGAGGACATAAGCTGAAAAGGTGTAAAGGAGCACAGAGTAGTTTGTTAGTTTTGTTAGTTTTAGGCAAGGAAGCAGTCTCGAAAGAGAAAGGTTTTTACAAGTTTTTTAAAGGTAGAAAGGGATGTTGCTGTTCTTGTAGCCGTTGGTAGGTCATTCCACCATTTGGGGACAAGCACAGAGAAGAGTTTAGAGTGACCTCGCTTTGTGAGAGGCGATGGTACAACTAGACGGTTTGAATGAGCGGAGCGTAATGCCCTGGTCGGGACGTGAGCCTTGATTAAGACGCTGAGATAGCCAGATCCTGAGGTGGTTTTGTAGGCTAGCGTCAGAGCTTTGTGTTTAACTCTGGCTGCTACAGGCAGCCAGTGCAGGTCGCTAAATAGTGGGGTGACGTGTGACCTTTTGGGTTGGTTAAAAACCAGTCGCGCTGCAGAATTCTGGACCATTTGCAAAGATTTTATTGCACAAGCAGGTAGGCCGGACAGGAGCGAGCTACAATAATCGGGGCGAGAGGTGACTGTTGCCTGTATCAGGAGCTGAGCGGAATATTGGGTGAGGGTATGGTTTGATTTTTTTAGTGTTGTACAGAGCATAGCGACATGACCTCGCTACGGAGGAATTGTGCTCAGAGAAAGAGAGACGATCATCTAGTACCACGCCCAGGTTTTTTGCAGCATGGTTATATGTTATCCACCGCGCTTATTCTTCAACTTATTCTTCCGCCCTTTTTTTTGTCTCGCTACTCCTCCCAGAGTTTTTGTCGCTCATACACAAAACGGGTATCAAAACGACTGGCTCAGCCGGGAATCGATTGCTATGACTTTTCTAAGAGTTTCGGTTTTGCCTAAAATTGCCAAAAACGAAGCCAAAAAATCAATGGGTGTGTATTGCGAGAACTACCGGAGCTAGAGTGAGTGATGTCATCGCTAGAGTGGAGGGGGAGAGAAAAAGTCGTTGAAAAATAAATTTGTAAATTGCGACTGTGGCTGCAAATGCACAGCTACAGACGTGATTATACCATCAAAACGTAGGAAAATTCGAGGTGGTCGCAGTGATGTTGTAGCTGTCAGATATATAGTTTTGGCTTGACACGCAAATATGCGGCAGCAACTCCCATCCTCAGCCTCATACACTGCCATGTTAAAAAGGAGGGACATTTTCTGGAGGAAGGCAGAAGTAACGTTTCGCTCTCTTGCTCCTACGGGCACATTTCTTTATTTATCGACACCAAAGTATGTAAAACAATCAGGAAGGTCTCATCTTGCTTGTGGTTAAGTCTGCTCAATGATTGGAAATACGGTTTGGCCAGAAATCCTTCCTGTTCGAGAGGAGGTCTCAGCATTTTCTCTCAGTCTCTAACTCACATTCTAACAGGTGCAGTAACTGCTTTGCTGATTACAGTTGGTCCTGGTTGCTTGGCAACCTCAGTCTGTTTAAAGGAAAAGAGGGGGGAGGGGCCAGCAGAAGCTGAGCGGTGGCTATTTTAGTAGTTCTTGGCACTTAATTTGAACCTGTCTGTGTAAAATGGCAGAAAGAGACAGCAGAGCGTTAGCGCATGCTGTAAAGATATGCTGTTTGCAAACATTAGCGACCAATGCTAAAATTAGTGCTAATTAACATTAGCCACTAGGAATTAAATACATGTTAGTTACTAACATGCTAATGTCAAAATGCTCATGTTAATTGCTAACCCGTCAGCGCATCAGCAATAACATGCTAATGTTACCATGCTCATGTTAATTCTAACAGGTGCAGATTAGCTGCTGCTTAGGTCCTGGTTGCTTAGCAACCTCAGCCTGCTTTGGAGGAGGAGAGGGGGAAGGGGGCAGCAGGCTGAAGCCGAGCGGCAGCCATTTTAGTAGTTCTTGGCACTTAATTTGAACTTGTCTGTCTAAAATGGCAGACAGTGACAGCAGAGCAGCTAGCACGTTAGCACCAGCTGCACGGTAATAATAATGCTAACATGCTAATGCTAACTGCTAGTGCATCAATGTTAACATGCCAATGCTAACATGTTAATGCTAACTGCTAGTGCATCAGCGTTAAGATGCTAATGTTGACATGTTATTGCTAACATGCTAATCAAATCAAATCAATTTTATTTGTATAGCCCAAAGTCACAAAGTACATTTGCATCGGAGGGCTTTACAATCTGTACAGGGAGTGACACCCTCTGTCCTTAGACCCTTGGTTCGAGTGAGGAAAAACTTGCCCACAAAAAACCCTTTTAACAGGGAAAAAAATGTGGAAGAAACCTCAGGAGGGATCCCTCTCCCAGGACGGACAGACGTGCAATGGATGTCACGTGTGTCAGTTAACTAAACTCCAAGCATGGCTTAAGGATATAAAAAATTGAATGACCTATAATTTTCTGATGTTAAATTCAGACAAAACTGAAGTTCTTGTAATTGGACCCAAACACCTCAGAAACTCTCTTTCTAGAGACTTAGTTACCTTAGATGGGATCACCCTGGCCTCCAGCTCCACTGTAAAGAATCTTGGAGTTGTTTTTGATCAGGATTTGTCCTTTAATGTTCATATAAAACAAATTTTGAGGACTGCATTCTTCCACTTACGTAACATCGCTAAAATCAGACGCGTTGTCTCTCAAGCGGATGCAGAAAAACTAGTCCACGCATTTGTTACTTCAAGGCTGGGGGACGGGGGACGGCTAACTGAAGCTACCTGTGGCTGTACCGCACCGGCTACCGGGGACTGGCTAATTATCTGAGCTACTGACTCTTCGGTGGTGCGGTACCGTGCCTCTAACTCACTGACCCTCGCCTCCAAAGCTACAAATACTACATTTATTACAAGTACCATTATGACTAAAGGAGGACGAGGAGTAACTGAACATGTGGCACACGGGACAGGAGAGAGCAGGGGAGGAAGGAGACGCCATTGCTATGGCTAGGCTAGTTAGTGTGGCAGAAACCGGTGGTTTGTGGTTACTAGAGTTAAGAGATCTGTTTGTGCATAGACAGAACAAGTCAAAGGATAGTGCAGTGATAAGTAGATAGTCGCTGATGTGAGAAATATACGAAAATCTGTTAGCATTAACATGCTAGTGCTAACATGGTAATGCTAACATGCTAATAGAATAGAATAGACTAGAATAGATCTTTATTGTCATTGTCACAGGTACAACGAGATTAAAAGTGCTTCTAGTCAGTGCAATAAAAACCTAGCATTAAAGTGACCAGTGGGGGTTAAAATAACTAGAATAAATAAAAATAAAAATACCTGAGACATTAAAAATGTACTAAAATAAATAAAATTAACATATGCTAAAATCTAAAATAAATACTAAAAATGCTAAGAGCAGCATACACTTCTAACATAAAAAATGTAAAAAAATTAAAAAACATTGTGCACATCATTTTTTAGCAGCGTTCACCGTGGCTATTGCAGTCGGATAAAAACTGTGTTTGAGTCTGTTTGTTCTGGCACCAATTGCTCTGTATCTTCTTCCTGAAGGCAGCATTTTAAACAGCGGGTGACCAGGGTGTGAAATGTCCTTTATGATGTTGTAGGCTTTTTTAAGACAAAAGGATCTATGTAGGTCTTCCAGTGCTGGGAGAGGGCCAACAGCCGCTCCACCTCTTCTCTATATGCGGACTCATCCCCCCCGGATATGAGCCCCACCACTGTGGTGTCGTCTGCAAACTTCACAATGGTGTTGCTGTGATGGACAGGGGCGCAATCATGTGTGTAGAGGGAGTAAAGTAGGGGACTCAACACACAGCTCTGGGGAGAGCCAGTGCTGAGGCTAAGGGCCGTTGATGTATGCTGACCCATTCTGACTCTCTGTCTGCGTCCTGAGAGGAAGCTGCTGATCCACCTGCATGTGGCCTCAGGGAGCCCGAGGTCCTTCAGCTTGACCGCCAGCTTGTGTGGCAGGATGGTGTTGAATGCCGAGCTGTAGTCCACGAAGAGCATCCGCACGTAGCTCCCCTGCTGCTCCAGGTGTGAAAGTGCAGCATGGAGTGCTGTTGCCACTGCGTCTCCTGTGGATCTGTTCGCTCTGTAGGCAAACTGGTTGGAGTCATGGGTGGGGGGCAGGGCTGCTGTGATGTGACTGCGAACCAGTTTCTCGAAGCACTTCATGACCACTGGAGTGAGTGCCACTGGTCTGTAGTCGTTGAGGCTGGTGATGTGTGGCTTTTTAGGCAGGGGGACTATGGTGGAGGACTTCAGGCAGGGTGGAACAGAGGACTGGGCCAGGGATCGGTTGAAGATCCTCGTGAACACTCCAGCCAGCTGGTCTGCACACTCCCTCAGCACCCGTCCTGGGACGCCATCCGGACCAGCCGCCTTCCTTGGATTCACTGCCCGCAGGGTGCGTCTCACCTCCTGTTCCACAAGAGTGAGGGTTGTGCTGCTGTGAGCTGTGTGGTGTGGTTGTGGTACATCTGGTGCTGTGACCTCGAACCGAGCAAAGAAGACGTTCAGCTCCTCTGCCAACGCAAGGTCACCTTTGGCAGCTCCACGGTTGGTCTTGTAGTTGGTGAGCTGCTGGACGCCCCGCCACACCTGCCGGCTGTTGTTACTGTCCAGGTGGTTCTCGATCCTCCTCCTGTAGTCTGCTTTGGCCTCTTTGATGCCTCTCTTCAGGTTGGCTCGGGCTGTGCTGTAGAGGTCCCGGTTGCCAGACCTGAAGGCCGTGTTTCTTTCCCTCGGTAGCTTCTTGACCTCCCGGGTCATCCAGGGCTTTTGGTTGGGGTAGACCCGGCTGTGTTTTACCACTGTGACAGTGTCTATGCAGTTCTTGATATAGCACAGTACACTGTCTGTGAACAATTCCAGGTCCTGATGTTCAAAAACCTCCCAGTTGGTCGTAGCAAAGCAGTCCTGTAGCTGCTGGGAGGCCCCCTCTGGCCATATTGTAACAGTCTTAGTAATGTTGGGGGCAGTTTTCTTGAGGGGGGCATATGCAGGGATTAAAAGCAAGGACAGATGGTCGGACTGGCCCAGGTTTGGTAGTGGCCCTGTAGCCCCGTTTGATGTTCGAGTACACCTTGTCCAGAGTGTTGTCTCCCCTAGTAGCACACTTAACATGCTGGTGGAAACTGGGCAGTGCTGCTTTTAAATCTGCATGATTGTCATCCCCTGCTAGAATCAGCACAGCGTCCGGGTACATGCTCTGCTTGTTGCTAATGTTTGTATGCAAAAGTCAGATAGCTGAGTTAGCATTAGCATCCAGTGGGATATACACAGCTGTTATCAGGACTATAGTGAACTCTCTCGGAAGGTAAATGGGCCTGCATTTAACAGTCAGGTATTCTACGTCTGGTGAACAGTGACTCTCCATGATCACCGTGTCGGTACACCAGCTGTTGTTCACGTACACACAGAGCCCCCCTCCTCTGGTCTTACCGGAGTTCACTGTTCGATCATGTTGCTGTGTAGTGTAGCCGGCTAGCTCAATAGCAGAGTCCGGGCTGGTATTTTGGAGCCAGGTCTCAGTGATGACCAGAATGCATGCATCCTTGACGTAGTTGTTCATCACAGTCTGTAGCCTCATCTCATCCATCTTGTTCGCCAGAGATCTGGTGTTCGAGAGGTATATGCTGGGTAGCGGTGGTGTCAGTGGCCGCCTCCGTAGCCTAGTTAGCGGGCCGGCCCTGCAGCCACGCTTCTGCTTCCTCTCTCTACGCCGCCTCCGCCTCCTCCCCCGCGGGATGGTGATCCACGGAGACTCCTCACTATTTCCGCCGGGATACTGTGCAAGCGGGGAAACTCGCTGGTTACACTCCCCCCCTGGCCGATTCCGATATGCAGTAGTTTGTGTCGGCTGTAGATGTTATCCGCCCGACACGATGGTAACAAAACAAGACATAACAAGTACAAAAACAACAAAACGCGCCACTGACTAGTAAGACACTGAGCCGCTGCAACTGCGTGCGCCGCCATCTTGCCCTCTTGAGAGTGATAACAACTAATGATAACATGTTAATGATAACATGCTAATGCTAACTGCTAGTGCATCAGCGTTAACATGCTAATGCTAACATGCTAATGTTAACATGCTAATGTTAACAAGGTAATGGTAACTGCTAGTGCATCAGCATTAACATGCTAATGCTAACATGTTAATGTTAACATGCTAATGCTAACATGCTCATGTTAACATGCTAATGCTGACATGCTCATGCTAACATGCTCATGCTAACATGCTAATGTTAACTGCTACCGCATCAGCATTAACATGGTAATGTTAACATGCTAATGCTAACATGCTAATGCTAACATGCTAATGCTAACATGCTAATGCTAACATGCTAATCCTAACTGCTAGCGCATCAGCGTTAACATGCTAATGTTAACATGCTAATGGTAACATGGTAATGCTAGCATGCCAATCCTAACATGTTAATGCTAACTGCTTGTGCATTAGCGTTAACATGCTAATGGTAACATGCTAATGCTAGAATGCTAATGTTAACGTGCCAATCCTAACATGCTAATGCTAACTGCTAGCGCATCACCGTTAACATGTTAATGCTAACATGCTAATGGTAACATGCTAATGTTAACTGATAGCACGTAAGCGCTAGCTGCTCCTGTGTCTAAATAAACATGTTAAAAATGACTATTTGAGGTGTGCTTTTTGGATACAGACCCCCAGCAACAGCCCACTCGTCACTCTTAAAATTTCTTTTCTTAGTACTGAATTTTCTGAGCAGTGTCAGTAATAATGCATGGGGACGACGGGGCCAGAGTCACGCACACTCAAAATTTCTTTAGAAATTTTCTAGTTTAATTTAGTATTCTGCATCCTCTCCTCTCCTCCTCTCCCCTCCTCTCCTCTCCTCTTCTCTCCTGTCCTCTCTTCCAGCGTGGATTTTGTCAAATGGTCTTCTCAGGGGATGCTGAGGATGAGTCCAGATGCCATGAATTCACTCTT
Organism: Collichthys lucidus; assembly: GCA_004119915.2. NCBI lineage: Eukaryota > Metazoa > Chordata > Actinopteri > Sciaenidae > Collichthys > Collichthys lucidus. The sequence continues at coordinate 9,591 of ML240788.1, read as the reverse complement.
CAAGCCCACCATAGACCACATCATCCAACATCTCAGTAAGCTGTTAACCCAAATACCTGCAACCGACACATGCACACTCACCTACACACCTATCACCTTAATGGTTAAACAGGCTTGCATGTTTTTGTTCCAGTAATCATTGTGTCTTGTGTGTCTCTTGGCTTTCACTCCAAACATGAGAAATTCAATATCAAACCCTGTCAAATTAGATTAGATAGATTAGATAGATTAGATTAGATTCAACTTTATTGTCATTACACATGTACATGTACAGGGCAACGAAATGCAGTTTAGCATCTAACCAGAAGTGCAATAGGCAGTAAAGTGCATGTGGCATAAATATTGTGGTATATAAAAAGTCTAATATTTACAGATCAGAGGCTATGTACAGGTGAGACCATATATACAGGTTAATGAGCAAGATATACATAATGATTGAGGGAGGTACTATGAACATATTATACAGATGGATTGTTCGTTAAGTGGGAGAAGACTAGAAACAGGAACTAGCATAACATAATTTACAATAGAGGAGATGGCAGATGATAAATTAGGCGATACAAAGGCAGATGACATGAGCAACCTATAGTGCAAAAATAAATAATAGCAGTAGCTGTCTAAGTTACTAGACTAGTGCAATGTTCGGTACATAGTACTGTGCAAACAGATTGTATAAGTGAAAGTGAGCATGTGCAGAGTAGTCCAGTAGTGCAGTGTGATGGTGTAAGAGTCTTTGGTCGGTGACTGAGTGACTGTGAATTGGTGTGTGGGGGTCAGCGGGGGTCAGAGTTCAGTAAGGTCACAGCTCTGGGGAAAAAGCTGTTCCTCAGTCTGCTGGTCCTTGTCCGGAGGCTTCTGAAACGTCTGCCAGAGGGCAGGAGGGAAAATAGTCCATGTGCCGGGTGGGAGGGGTCCTTCAGAATGCTGCGGGCCCGACGCAGGCAGCGCTTCTTCTGGACGTCTTCAATGGCAGGGAGTGGAGTTCCTGTGATGCGCTGGGCAGTTTTCACTACGCGCTGCAGGTGTTTGCGCTCCGCAGCAGAGCAGCTTCCGTACCAGACTGTGACACAGTTTGTTAGGATGCTCTCGATCACGCAGTGGTAGAAGTTCACCAGGATGGCTGAAGACAGATGGTTCTTCTTCAGAGTCCTCAGGAAGAAGAGGCGCTGGTGAGCTTTCTTGACCAGGCTGGAGGTGTTGGTGGTCCAGGACAGGTCCTCTGAGATGTGGGTCCCCAGGAACTTGAAGCTGGAGACACGTTCGACGGCCATTCCGTTCATGTGAATGGGGTCATGCGTGCTTCTTCTCTCCTTCCTGAAGTCTACAATGAGCTCCTTGGTCTTACTGGTGTTAAGGAGCAGGTTATTGTCGGCGCACCATGTGGTCAGGTGCTGTACCTCCTCTCTGTAGGCTGTCTCGTCGTTGTTAGTGATGAGACCAATCACGGTGGTGTCGTCTGCAAACTTGATGATGGAGTTGGATCCATGCGCAGGTCTGCAGTCGTGGGTGAAGAGGGAGTACAGGAAGGGGCTCAGCACACAGCCTTGTGGCACACCGGTGTTGAGTGTGACAGTGGTGGAGCAGATGTGGCCTGACCTCACGTGTTGTGGTCTGTTGGTCAGAAAGTCCATGATCCAGTTGCAGAGGGCGGTGTTGATGCCCAGGGCTCCAAGTTTGGTGATTAACTTGGAGGGGATGACCGTGTTGAATGCTGAGCTGAAGTCAATGAACAGCAAACGTGCATAGGTGTGGTTATTGTCCAGATGTGAGAGCACAGAGTGCAGTGCTGTGGAGACTGCATCGTCTATGCTCCTGTTGCTACGGTAAGCAAACTGATGTGGATCCAGTGTGGGAGGGAGGGAGTCCTTCAGGTGTGCCAGGACCAGTCGCTCGAAGCACTTCATGATGATAGGTGTGAGTGCTACAGGGCGGTAGTCGTTGAGGCATGTCGGCTTGGAGTGTTTTGGCACTGGCACGATGGATGTCGCTTTAAAGCATGTTGGCACAGCTGCTTGGGCGAGGGACAGGTTGAAAATGTCCGTAAAGATCCCAGTGAGCTGCTCCGCACATGCTCTGAGCACACGTCCTGGGATGCCGTCTGGTCCAGCAGCCTTGTGTGCCTTGATTCTGCTGAGTGCCGTGTGGACATCAGTGGGGGAGAGTGAGAGGGGCTGGTGGTCTGCAGGGAGCGTTGCCTTGGTGGCGGTGTCTCTGTTGTCTCTCTCAAAGCGAGCATAGAAGTTGTTTAGCTCGTTCAGGAAGGAGACATCCGTGGCTGTGGGGGTGGGGTTGCTGGGCCTGTAGTCTGTGATGGCCTGGATGCCTTGCCACATGCGTCGGGGGTCATAGTTGGAAAAGTGACCCTCTATCCTCAGCTTGTAGCAGTGCTTGGCCTTCTTGATGCCCCTCCTCAGGTTTGCCCTGGATGTGCTGTAGGCCTGTGCATCCCCTGATCTGAAGGCAGCATTACGGGCCTTCAGCAGGAGCCGCACCTCCTTGTTCATCCATGGCTTCTGGTTGGGGTAGGTGGTGATCTGTTTCTCTGTCGTGACGTCATCAATGATGGTGGTGATGTAGTCCATAACAGAGGAGGCATAATTGTCAATGTCCAAGTGTGAGCCACAGGTGGCTTGAGAAGCAAACGTACTCCAGTCTGTGTGTTGAAACCTGTCCTGGAGTACAGAGTCTGTCTCTGCTGGCCACACCTTGATGGTCCTCACTGATGGCCTGACACGGTTGATGAGGGGTGAATATTTGGGGGTGAGGAACAAAGAAAGGTGATCTGACTGTCCGATGTGGGGGAGGGGGGTCGCGGTGTAAGCGGCAGCCATGTTAGTGTAAACATGGTCCAAAGTCTTGTTTCCTCTGGTGTGGCAGGAAACATGCTGGTGGAATTTGGGGAGTACAGTCTTTAAGTTTGAGTGATTAAAATCACCCGCAACAATAAAAGCCGCCTCCGGGTGGTCAGTCTGTTGTTTACTAATGGCCGCATGATGAGAAATGACTGTTTGTACTGTGTGTAGGAGACATGCAGCTAGATTTACAGGATGTGTCATCATCTCTATTACTATATTGTCTGCATTCACATTCAGGCAAACATTCCACAGTCGAAAAGAAGACGAAATGACCGGACAGCAAAGAGTTCAACTGATTAAACAATGGCTTCTACTGTTACGTTGACAGTATTTTCTGACAGCCTCACCTAACTTAGCCTCTCTGCTCTTGTCCGCTAATATGATATCCAGGTTCTATCATCTATCTGAATCTCTTGTAATGCAGCATACGTAAGTGTATGCCTGCTTGCCCTTCCAACTACTAGTGATAACATGCTTTTCACACTGTGTGATGTAATGTAGCAGGGCACACTGTTACCAAGCTGTGTGGTGTGTGAGCAGAGATTTAGGATACTTACACCAGTCCAGTTACATATTTACTTCTTCAAAGATCTGGAGTGGACTCAATTTCAAATTCATTCAAAGAATGTATGAGTTTAAAACCAGACAGTAGCAATACACCACATTAACTGTTACACATTAAATGACCAAATGACATCAGTGAACAAAAACATAATTACATCATCATAGTGAACTCCTTCTTCTAACACTCAGTTCATTCTGTTTTTCTCCTCCAGCCGAGCTCTTCGAAAAGCCAGAGGTGAGCGACATTAAGTTTCTGTTCTTAGTAGGAGGTTTTGCTGAGTCTCCCCTGCTGCAGCAAGCTGTCCAGAACATGCTCCAAGGCCGTAGCCGCATCATCATACCCCATGATGTTGGCCTGACCATTCTGAAAGGTGCTGTGCTGTTTGGCCTGGACCCCAGCGTCATTAAAGTCCGCCGCTCACCCCTTACATATGGGGTGGGCGTCCTCAATCGCTTTGTGGAGGGGAAGCACCCACCAGAGAAGCTGTTGGTGAAGGATGGCACGCGCTGGTGCACTGACGTCTTTGACACCTTTATTGCTGCTGACCAGTCTGTGGCACTTGGTGAGATGGTAAAGCGGAGCTACACACCAGCCAAGCCCTCTCAGCAGGTTATCGTCATCCATGTCTACTGCACAGAGGAGGAGATTGCAGGGTTCATCAGTGAACCCGGTGTGAGAAAGTGTGGGACACTTCGTTTGGATGTGAGCGGAACTGAAAGCACAGCACCACGGCGTGAGATCCAAACCCTCATGCAGTTTGGTGACACAGAGATTCGTGCCATGGCGGTGGATGTGTCCACTGGACGCACCGTCAAAGCTAGCATTGACTTCCTGAGCCATTAAGAGGGGAACCAGAGAGCTAAGCAACAAAATAGTTGAAAGCAATGGAAATGAAAACATACAGCTTACACACACACACACCCACACACACACACACACACACACACACACACACACAATCGCAATAAGCTAGGGATATTTAGTGAAAAGTGATTAATGTTAATGAATCCCAAGGCTTGGTTCCTCACAGTTTAAGCGTGGGTGGTAGACTGTCTGATGAAAGGGTTAAACTTCAGCTTAAATTCAGGCTAACATTCAACTGTAGAATCCAAGTTACAACAAAGAAAAGGACAAACTGGATGAGTTCAGTGTGTTGTAGGTCCATCACTTCACTCTGTCTATGTAGCTGAGGAGCTCTGTAGTGTTCACATTCATAACGAACCCATGTTGAGGCTCTGGCTTTGTTAAGGCAGATTTAAGAGCTCCTGACAGAAAAGATTCAGGCTTTTTCACTGTTGATGTCTGATCACTTCTCCTCAGTCTAATGCATCTTTACATGCTTCACTCGTTCTTTCATTTTGTATGTTTAAAGTACCAAACAGATCGTAACATGTCATCAATTTTTGATTAAAGGTCTTAATACTACTCTTCTTAATCAGCATCCTCACTACAGTTCTGAGGATCATATTAGTGGTATTGCATGATTCAAACATGATGTAAACTGTTATACACCACAGTGCTGCCAGACATTTTCCATAGCATACTATTTTATTTTGAATACATTTTTTATATTTTTACCATCCACAAAGCCATTAGTAATAACAATCCACTGCAATGAACACGCTTAGTTTACCTTAGCTTAGCTTAGCTTTTGGTCTATTTGAGTTCACCAAATCCTAAAGACACATGGCCAGCTCACTTCCTTCCTGTGTAAAAAACAAAACAAAATATGGATACATGGGGCATGGCCACATTGCACTTCAATTCAATTCAATTTTATTTATATAGCTTAATATCAAAACAGAAATTATCTCAGGACACTTTCCATATCAAGCAGGTTTAGACCGTACTCAACTCAGACAGATTCTTGTTTATTTAGAGTTTAGAGATGTTTTTCACCTCCACCAGCTCCTGACAAAAAATCTGCCTCTTTAGCTGCTAGATTCTCCGCTATGTTCACCAGCTGGTCTCTAACCATGTCTGTCTGCAGTTTGCTGTACGGAAGCTAATATACAGTTGCCCGTGACACTGAACCAAACTGTAACACTGCGTACAATGAAACCAAAACAATATTCTTAATGATGCTCATGGTGAGGGAAACCACAGTTGAGTGACATTTCTTATGGCATCACAACAAGCATTGCAAACTACTTATATGGCCATTTACTGATTGAGAAAAAGGGTTTTGTTGGGCATCTTCACTTGTTGCTGTTGACATTACCTACCTAAATATTCTAGAGTACTGAGGCACAGCATAAATGTACTGATATCCACCCCAATGTGGACAATAGGACATCAATCTAAATACTGATGACATGCTTTAGGGAATGGCTGGCAACAATGTCAAGTATCTGATCTTAATAAATAGTTGGACAAATAAATAAATAAATAAATAGGCCATGTCAAGCCAAAACCACTTTAAGAGTTCCACAGTTAAATCTGTATCCGATGCTAAAAGCAAGTATAGCCACCAAATGCGCTCAGTTATTGTCTTTATTTGTTTCTGCTTCTGATGATGAATCCAGGTGTGACAAATAATGAAGTATGTTTATTTCTGTAAATACAGTATTTAAATATTGTACAGATTTTTAGCGTTGTTTCAGCAGCTTGTGTGTGTGTGCGTGCTTCCACATGAACATCTCTCACCAGCCATAGCATAAGCGGCCGAGGCAGGTTTGATTGCTATATTCATTCAACGTTAGAGATTTGATGTGTTGTCTGTGCCTTTTTTTTTTTTCCAATCACAAAATAAACTTGAATACCTCCGTCCTTAAAAAAAGGATTTCAGTGAATGAGTTTGCTGTTGGTTTGTAAAATGGTAGCAGTATTTGAATGTGTCTAGTCCCCTTTTTCATCTGCAATAAGAATTTCATAATTACTTATTACATATTCAATGAAGACAATGTGCTCAACCAACTGGGACTAACTTGAGCCATTGAATTTAGCAGAAATGGTTGTGCAGAAATGGTTGTTTCTGTGTTAAAGACTGAGACATAGTCATCAATAATCATTCAAGTAAAAAGCCACTGTTCCAGATAATTATGAAAAGTTACATTAAATTAATTAATTAAATGAGTGCCCAGTATGAATGAAATGTGATGTCAAGATTCACTCACCCCATGAGATGATTTACTTAGCTTTATATGTAAGTCTGAATTTAGACGTAATCACTGAGCCTCACACTGAGTCATTGAGGGCCTTTTACACATCTCGATGTTCAACATGTTCAGCTAACATCCTGCTCACAGGTTGACTTAGTGGGGCATTACTGTGAGGTATCTCTTATCTTAACTTGACAAACTGCAGCAACACTGGTCAAAAAAATCTCCTTGTCTTTGGTCCAGCCTGTGGCTGTGGTATCCACATCATGCAGTTGATACTTTTGCATGTGGCTCGTTTCAAACGTCTAAAAATGCTTAATTGGTGTTAATGTGTTCATTAATTAGAAGGTGCATCAGCTAATATGATAGTTTACTTTGCTTTTCTTTAGGGTGCAAAGGTCCCAGTATGTTTCAGAGTAACTCTCTAAGAACTTTTTGTTTTTGCTGCTCCTTGTACTCTGAATGCACTGTGATGATTGATGCTGTTACGGAACAGTCTTGGCTGACAGACATTCTCCCTGAAGTCATGTGACAAGTAGTTGCCATTAAACACAGTGTAAAGTATACATGATTGTGTCAGAATCTAAAAAACTGATTTGACAACACAGTGCAAAAGTGTTTTACCTTCATGAGTGATTGCACTGATCCTATTCAAATTCTGCTGTGACCCAGCCCTTACAACTGGTTCAGCACGTCCTGCTGTGGCAGTTACAGTTCAATGCTTATCCCTGACCACAAGTGTTATCATATTCTAACACAACTCAATGAGGCAAATGTTGTTTACAAGACTTAAAACAAGTCACTAAGCTAGCTAATTATCATTGAGCTAGACACGAAACATCATGTTAAGAAGCAATGCATTGCTTTGATACACTTTCTGTGAGTCATTGAAGGCTTTCTGCCTTCAGTGAGTTGCTTGGCTCGTGAAAGGCCTAAGTAAATGTTGAGTCATTGGTATTGATCAACAATCCCCACAGGCACATTGGTGATTTTGTGCTGTAGTGTTTCCAGGATCTTGCTATCTTAATTAGATCTTACAGACAGTTTTCAAAAGCTATTTTCTTTATTCTTTATTTGAACTGTGAACCACAGCATCTCGCTTTTCAGTGTCAATGTACAAAGTCGGACAATCTGCTGCCCTACGGCACTCTTTCTGCAATGCATGTATCGCATGTGTCACATAGGAATGACTGAACAACTAGCAGCAGACAACAAGTTGATTGCTATTACCAATACACAGAATCAAAGTTTACCACTGATGATGATGATGATGATGATGATGACGATGATGGTTATGTTTTGTGGAATAAACTGTGTGCTGCTCAGCCTTGTCACAGTGGTGGAGACTGGCTGGGCTGTGTAATTCCCTGCTGCTTTCTGAGCTGATGTAGTTGATAATAATAACCATAGCACTTCACATATTTTACTGATAACTAACCTAATAACCTTCTACACATCTCTATACTCACAAAGGATGGATATCAAGTGGAAGGGTTTAAAATCACCATGTTGTTTCCGTGGTTAGATAATTACAATGTGTTTTGTGCAATCTTAAGTATTATGTGATGCACAGGATACTGTTATGTAGCAGCTTCATATTTAAAGCTATGATAAAAATGATATGAAGACACGTTTAGCTGACATTAGCCTTCTATTCTCTGTGTGTGAGGCAGTATTTGACGATTTGGCTGAGATGTTAGTCATAGTGGATGTAAGTCTGAGGTTGAGTGGTTCAGTGGGTTTGATTTGAGGTAGCAGTCTAGCCAGCTTGCATCTTGTACAAGTATCTGCTTAACACTATCTAAAATATACAGTAATTCAGAATTTTACAGCTAAAGTGATTGAGCTTGTAGTTAGGATAATCTCAGCAACACAATGTACACTTTATTCTTCTTTATTGATGATGCAACTGTGTTTCCTTATGTTTTTTTTAAATCTTGATTTACTTAAAGTCTTGTTCTGCAATTTTCACACAGTAATGAGTGTATTTTGATCAATGCCAGGTATTCACTGTCACCAATAAAATGTATATGTATTTCAAAGAACATTCTTGTGTGTGCCTTTGATTATTTATTTAGTTAAATTAAGTGTATTAAGTTATTGTAGACCACAATACAACAACAACGATAGTATTAAGAAAAGGAAAGGAGTAGCAGTAGGAGACGCTGATTTATCCTGAATATTCCATCCATCATCACTTATTTACTGTGTTCATCCTCTGTGTACATACGTACTACCATCATCCTCTTCATTTTATTAAATGTAGTTACCGATCTGGCATGTTCCCAGTCCAAGAAAAGAATAAAAAAGATGCAGTGTCTCATTCTTGATATCTTCTTATATGTTAATTTTTTTTAACATTTTTTACAATTGGTTCAAGTTAAATGTTTCACTTAAATTAGACCTATCGCCTTTTTTTTGTACTAAATTGATAAATATTTCTATATTAATCTTTTTTGTAGTATGCATTTAGATTGTAAGGTGAATTTGTATTTGTTACCCCACACAGAAGAAACTTAAACTCTCAGACTGTGGACAACAATGTTGAAGTAGATGAGACACAAGGTACTTAAAAACAAAAAGAAATGGCTCGTAATTTGGTAAAAAAAACAATGAAAAGTATTTACAAATAATAATAATAATAATAATAATAATAATAATAATAGTAATAAAAAAAATCCAAATCCTTTACCAAACTAGTCTTCAATATGGACCTGATATTTGGTCCCACCACAAGAATATCAAGAACTGTGTGTCCGTAGATTACACAGTTTTTCAGTTTTAACATGAAAGCCTGCACTCAGCCTGGCAGCTGGCTGGGTGCTTATGAGGCAACACTGCCATCAAGTGGATTCAATGAGGAGTTTTATTATTATTATTAGGGCCCATGCAGCGATAGCTGCAGGGACCTATTGTGTTTCTACGTTTTCTTATTATTAGGGCCCATGGGACCTATTGTGTTTCTACGTTTTCTTATTAGGGCCCATGCAGCGATAGCTGCAGGGACCTATTGCGTTTCTATGTTTTCTTATTAGTAGGACCCATGCAGCGATAGCTGCAGGGACCTATT
>ML240785.1:0-50247 GCA_004119915.2 Collichthys lucidus | reverse complement strand
AGGAGATAAAGGAAGAGGAGAAGCAGCAGGAAGTGACAGAGATACAGGAAGAGGGGAAACAGCAGCTAAAGGAAGAGGAAAAGCAGCAGATAGAAGATTCAAAAGAGGAAAAACAGGAGGAGGTGGGAGAGTTAAAGGAAGAGGGGAGAAAGGAGGAAGTGAAAGAAGAAGTGGAAGAAAAAGAGAAAAAACAGGGTGAAGAAAAACAAGTACAACCATCTTATTTTGAGGCAGAGATAGAAAACAGCCTCAACTCTTCACCTCCCCCTCAGAAAGACAGGCCAGAGTCAGAGTCAGGTGAGGACAACTTTAAAAGTGTGCTCTCCGAAACATCCACACAGACTGAAAAGAGAGAGACCGAAAGCCCACAGATGGAAGAAGAGAAGAGAGAGGAAGAAAACAAAAAGCAGGAAGAGATGGAAGAGGTAAAGGAAGAGGAGGAGCAGCAGGAAGTAAGGGAGATACAGAAAGAGAGGAAATGGGATGAGTTGGAGCAATTAAAGGAAGAGGAGAGGACACAGGAGGAGATAGAAGGGTTAAAGGAGGAGGTGTTGGAAGAGTTAATGCAGAAGAGGCAACAGGAAGAGGAGGAGATGAAAGGAGAGGACAACCAAGAAGAGGAAAAGCAGCAGCAGATAGAAGAGTTAAAAGAGGAAAAACTGATGGTGGAAGAGTTAAAGGAAGCAGGGAGAAAGGGTGAAGAAAAACAAGTACAGGCAGGGATTGAAAACAGCCTCCACTCTTCACCTCCCCCTCAGATAGACAGGCCAGAGTCAGAATCAGGTGAGGACAGCTTAAAAAGTGTGCTCTCCGAAACATCCACGCAGACTGAAAAGAGAGAGACCGAAAGCCCACAGATGGAAGAAGAAGGGAGAGGAAGAAACAGAAAACAGGAAGAGGTGGAAGGGGTGAGGGATGAAGCGAAAGAGGAGGAGAGTGCAAACACTGAGATGAGGGACAAAGAAGGAGACGAGAGTCTGAAATGCTTAAATGGGCTTTGCCCTCGGGCCAGCGAAGATGTGAATGACACTGTGAATAGATTGAGCTCACTAGAAGAAGAAATAGAAAAAAGAAAGCAAAATCCAATTGCTGGAAATGATCAGATATCAACAGACGAGACAGGAGTGAGCCAGGCTGAGGGTGTGGAGAAAAATGAGAGTAGTGCTGATGATGCTGAGGCTGATGAGAGGAAAGCAGAGCAAGGTGAGAAGAATCTGAGTGTACAGACAGAAAAAATCAAACACGCAGACGATGATCAGCTGTATGCAGGTGAGAGCACCTTTCCTGGTCACATTTTACTCGGACAGACGGCTGAGAACAAAGATGATCAACTGATTTTAAGAGATTTTCCTGATGACACTGTGCTCCATCAGGGAGATCAAACTCAGCACAAACAAATAGCAAGACACCAAAACTAGCAGCAATGGGATTTTCATGAGAGGGAAATACACTCTGATCATAAGACAGACACAGAGGAGGTCACTGACAGGGAAGAGAGGAAGATAAACGTGAATCATGTGATGTAAGAGTGAAGGAGGATGCCGAGGGTGATACAGTTGAATTCAGGGCTGTGATGTCCGAACAAGCTCTTTCACATGTGTCTCAGCATCCAACTGGTTCGTCACTGTCTGATGGTCACAGTAAAGACATGCAGAGAGTGAAAGTGGAGGCATTGGTCTTTTCAAAAACGCCTTTAGCTATTTCAGCCCAACACCTGCCACAGAATCTGCCCCTAGTTTGGACTCACCCGAGACACAAGCCTCTCTGACTACGATTCAACTCAGGTTCATGTTAAAGATTTGCACACAGCACTCCCATCACTCAATCACAGCAGCAGCAGCAGCAGCAGACATCATCACTCCCAGATCATACCCAATCTCACCACAGTTCTCTTTCTCCAAACACAGAAAGCCCCCACCAATCAAAAACCCTTTCCAGACATTACAACAACTCCTTGCTACTGAATGCGGATGAGAACGACCATTCTGATGGGCGGTTTGGGCGGCACAAGCTGCAGTTTTGGATTATATTTTAGGAAGCTCCGGAACCATGAGCGATGACCCTAATAATGATAAATCTATACTGCTGGATATGAAACACTTCTGCATTATAACATGGAAACACTGGTCACTCCTAGCATGAGGCTCACAGAGGTGCCACATGAGGACAAACAAAAGACCAAGACGCTCATCACACTCAGAAGCTGGAGTTTCTGTTGGCAAGAATGAGAGAGACTTTCAACACAGGAAAATTAGACCCAAACCACCAAGGTATTTTGTCTGCATGGCCTCACAGAATCAAGGCTGAGATTATTGATACTTTAAGTTCTGTTAATATTCAATTTTAGTATGGGTTTGACTTGAAATGATCTCAATCAGAGTGCATGTGTTCCCTGTTGAATACAGCCGAGGGCAGCTGTGTCGGTGGTGAATCCTGTTCAACACACGCAAAGATAAGGAACGGAAACGGACAGAGGAAGAGTCAAGTAGGATGGGAGACTCCTCTGTAAGATTGGATAACAAGTGCCGAGAGATGTAAGGATGGATGGGGGTAGATGATGAGAAAGACGGACAGCTGGATGGAGGCACGGGAAAAACTAGTGAGAAGAAAAGAGGAGTGAAGGAAAAAAGAGGCGAAGAAGAAAGAGTCTCTTCTGATTCCAGTCGTCACGTTCAGCCAGGACCACCACAGACACTGGACGGTATGGATGACTCAAGTATGCCTTAATCGAGACGGATTAAAAGATGAACATAAGAGAAGGAGCGTTACTCGACCTGCTGCATCCTCATTCCTGTGAAACACATGCTCATAACATGATTTACACTGTAATCTCTTAAAACATTAAACAATAAAACTTCAAGTTGCATTCTAATAATAATAAACCAACATCATTGTGACAAAGCTTCATTTTTATTTAATTCCATTATGTTTGCAACTTTAATTCCAGGGGTGATGAAGCAAATCCTGGATTATGTTCATCAGATCGCTGAAGATTCATCCACTCATGTCCACGCAGTGCGGGAGTCCCTCATATGGCTGACTGTACAGGTAAATCAGCAGGTTTCAATCCAAGTCATAAGTCCTGTTTGTTTGCTATGTGACATCCAACTACACAGCTACAACACATTTTGCTTTTGTATTCAACTTGCATCATCTTTTGGCTTTCTTCCTAACACCATTAAATGCAAATCACAGACATAACCCTTCTGTGTTTGAGAGGGACGTTTCAGAACAGTACAGAAAACATCATTTCAATCACATTATATACTGTTGTTAAACAATATAAAACAATCACTTTTTCTTATATCTGTGAGAAGATGACAGGTAATTTATGTGTCTGTGGCAATTGTACATCTTCAATGACCCTCTGACACACCCTCAGTGGTGCACACAGCTGTTCCTATGGTGTAAAACACACAGTGGAGTCTGCTTCTTTAAGACACTGAACATACGACATGTTGATCCCTCTGGCATTAAGCTTTGACAGCGTCTCAGCTGTCAAGTGAACTTGGCCACATCACTCACGTTCCTCAGTGCCAGCGGCTCTGTTACACACGTTGAAGCCAGCTGGAAATCCACCTGCTCCAAGAGAAAATGTTTAAAATGCTCTGAGAGGGCTCGTGATTCTCTAGTTTCAAATGGACGAAAATCAGGCCGGTTTGGTGAGTACCTTTTTTGAAACATTTGATTTATATGTCAGACTGAGTCAAGGCTTCACCTGTGTCCTACTTAGACCAGCTTGTCATAAGCACAGCGGTCATAACTCAACACGTCACATGGTCGTACAGCGCTCCAGAAAGATGGCATTTAATATATTATTGCGTAAAGTTTAAAACAATTATTTCATGATTTGTTCGGCATTATAAAAGGCGTCATTTATTTTAATGACACCTGTTTCTGTTGGTGTCACTTTGAAAATCCTCCGATGTGCCAGTGTGGCATTTTACAATTGGTGACGTTGGGAGTGTACCATTCACGCGAGTAGGGGTGCTAGTATTTTCTTCACGACTGCGTGGGCGCTCAAATGAATGCATATTTATTCACTTCCTTCCTATTTATTATAAATGCTTATTATCGTCTTTCTGAGTAATAACAGTCAAGTTGAACCTTTACAAACAGGTTTGTAGAGAATCCAACACCACTCCGCCTCCTACGACGTGCAGCACGACGTGGTCCGCTCCGGAGCGTCGATGTTGTGAATAGGATGTGAGCTCGCCGCTAGCCCGGCTTCAGCTTTCTCTCCTAATGTGAGTTTTAAATGGAAGAAACCACTAAAAAAACAACACCCAGATGAAACAAATCTGACATGGCGGACCCTACGACAAGCGACCAGTTGACCGGCAAAGCGGTCGACTTCCAGACGACGGCGGAGGCTTACTACAGTATCGCCGTGGAGAAAGTGAAGGATGTGCGTTATGTGGCAGGTTTCGTTAGCATGCCCCCACTTAGCATCCACAGATGACAGACGTAACGTAGCGGACTGTCGGGCAGTCCGCTACTCCTGAGCGCGTCTTTTTTGTTTCTTACAGCTCATGCTTGACTCTGTGTGTCTCCTGTCGGTGCCGTTAACCAGCTGTCAAGACGACATTCAGATTTGATGTTGCCTTTTAATGCGTGTTTGTAAATCTTTACGGAGTTAGCTTAGTTAACTCATCTCGTGTGATCAGGTGATGTCGTGCTTTCCTGTCGTTTGTGATCTTATAGCATAAATATGTGGGTGTTTACTATCACTCCTCAAAGTAACAGCTGTGTAGTAAACAGTTAAGGCTGAGTAGTCATTGCTTACACGATTTAATGGTCAATTACAACTATTCAGTGATGAAATAGTTCATTTTTTGACCTATAAAAGCACAACCTGACCTACTGAAGCAACAGGAGTAGAGATGAGCCTCATCTGTGTATAATCCACTGAGTTAAATAGAGTGGAGCAAGTGTCGTTCCCAGATTTACAAGGATCACCCCATCTCTAATCAAAGATTTTCATTCAGATCTCTCTTCTTCTTCGTTTCAGGTTGTTTCGTCACTGCCTGATGACATAAGACCCGGGCCAGACCTGTACGGGGTGCCATGGGAACCAGTCATCTTCACCAGCCTGGTGGGGCTGATGACAATGCTGTTGTTCACCTGTAGATGTTACAGCTCTGTGAGTGTGTATATATATATATATGCATGAACAACACAGTCTTTGTGTTATGATTACACTGTATGGATTTGCAGAGCACCCTCCGCTCTTTTATCAGCCAATTCATTTATTTAGTGACTACTTGTTCACTGCTGTTTTCTTCTTCTTTTTACACAGGTCAAAAGCAGAATGTATCGAAGTAAGTTCACAGTATTTACTCATTCGTATCATGTATTTTATGACTAGACAGAATTTAAAATATTATATTAATATCTGATCATTGCCGATTTAACTTCTCCTGTCACACACTGTGTATCAACGCGTTACAGAGATATTTTAGGAACCACAGAAATATATTTTCAATGTGTTTTTAAGCTTCGTATTCCCTGTTCTCAGGTAGAGAGCGGTGGATGGCTGAACAGGTTGCACAGCTGCTGGATGAAAAGTGTAAAGTCCTCGAGACTCTCAGCAAATGTCAACAAGAGGTTGGTACAGGTCCCAATGCTGACTGACTCCTGACTACATGCAGAGCATGTCTGACACACCACTGAGACCAAATTCATGCATGTTGGCCGAAGTGTGATCAAAAAGCAGAAACGCTACTAATGATAAAACTAATAAAACTGTAAAGTTTAAATGTAATCGTTAAATATACTTTCCTTTTTGTGTGTCATTTGCAGCATGATGAACTGGAGGACTCACTAAGGGACAGTGGTGTGTTGGCACACACTCAAAAAACAGAACATCTGGAGGTAATGCAGAGAAAAAAAAGAGTTTATAAGAGATTATGAAAGGTCTAACTGTTTGGAAACTAAAACCACATTGCTGAAATACAGACTTCTGCAAAGTGTCATTGGACTGAACACTGAGGCATCATCTTCTTTAATGTTAATTTGGCAAGTCTTGCCTATTTACACATCCAACTCTGCATTTGATCTCTACAAATTCTTGAAGGAAACCTCTGTCTTCGTTCACCAGGTTATTGCTAACTGTGTCTGTCCGCTTGGTGCAGAGCAGGCAGTCTGCACTGGGTTTTTAGGATTTGTTCGGGCCGGAAAGCTAAACAATGAGTTTAAATTGGAGCCACAGATTCAAATGATAATTCTCTGTAGGTTCATCACTACGTGTGAGCCTTTCCACGTTGCCAAATTTTGAATCACGATCGAGTACAACTTGGCACTGCGATGTGACTCTTCATTACCACTTAACACGCATTCTTTTGCTCTCACTTGATGCAGTTTTCTGAGAACATCTTGTTTTTTCTGCTCCAGGGCAAAGCCAGACAGTTGGAACATGCTAAAAGGGAGCTGGAGAGGGATCTGGACCAACTGAAGGATCAACTGGACCAACAGAGAGAACATAGGACAGAGCAAGAAAGGAGGGTAGGAGGACACACTGTAATATAACAACAATACCAAACTGTAACATCAACAATTATGCCTAAAAATTCACATTTGAATAGGACCAAGACTCCATTGCAGTAGTGTGATGTTAATAGAGTGGATTTTTTTCTTGGTTATCCTTCCAGATAGCAGTGCTCGAAGAGAACATGCAAAGGTTTGAAGAAGAAGCCAAAGACCTCCAGTCACAGGATGAGCAGGTACCGTCCTTCGTTATCCAACCTCTTTGCTGCTTTGTGTTTTTTCTCCTTTTGCTCTGTCCCTCTGTGTTTCATGTGACTTACCACCACCTGTCTCTCTAGGCACAAACCACTCTGAAAGTGTACAGTATGAACAGCGACAGGCTGCAGAGGAATCTGGAAACGGCTGGAGAGGAGAACACACTGCTTCAGGAGAGCAATGCTCAGGTAGGATGTTGTACACACTGGTACTCAGTATATGTTCAGTGACTTTTTCTGTATTGTGTGCAGCTTGTTCCTATTTTTTATGCAGATTTCTTTTCTTTGTTTTTTTATGGTATCAAATATTGTTTGTTTTTTTCATATGGAAGTTAAAAAAACTAGGTATCGTGACAACCTTATCATGAACACAAAAATATCTGATCTGTTCTTGGCATATTTTGTACCTTCCCCTCCCCTTTCTATTCCCTTGTTCCTTATATCATTGTTTCATCTCTCCACATGTCTCTCTCTCTGCAGTTGAGACAGCAGGTGGAGGGATGGGCGGAAAGAGTGAGTGAGTTGGAGTCGGAGATGAGCAGGTGTGAGGTCGCCCACAGCAAGATGTTACAGGATGTGGCCAATAAGGACAAACGTATAACGGTATTTATTTTAGTATATTGTAGCTAGTTTTAATATACCTTGAATTTTCGATTAAAAACAGGGAATCAAATAATAGACATTATTTCAAATAAGGAGACATGAAATGAGTTTGATACCAAATATTCATCTGCCTCCAGTCCTTGACGGATCGGCTGCTGGGGATGAAAGCTTGGGATTCAGATCTGGAGGGAGAAGAAGGTGAGGAAGGAGGAGAGACATCTAATGGGACAGCAGGGAGAAGAGAGGAGAATGGAGGAAGAGACCAACAAGGCCATCTCCAGAAAGTCCAAAAACTTATCTATGCTGCTAAGGTATTTCTGTCACAGTGTTTACAGTCGTCCAGCCTAATGCTTAGATCACAACAGCGTTCTAGACCAGACTCAAACATCTCTGATCACTCACTAATATGTTATTTGTATTTGCGTGCAGCTGAATGCAGACCTCAAATCAGTAGACGAGGATAAGGACAGAGCATTTGCCAAACTGAACGATGAAATCAAAGCTAAAGAAGACTTGCACGGTGAGTCGACTGTATACCGGAGAAGTCTACAGTTAGAATTAGCCATTGTGAGACATAATCAAGTAATTTCTAAAAGGTTACAAATCAGTTATATCAGTTTAGAGACTAGGCACTGATGTAATGTTTGTTGTGTGTGTGTGTCACTTTGTTTTTTCCCCTCTAGAGAGCATAAAGGAGCTGGAGAGTGAGAAATTATCCCTGCAGACAGACGCTGAGCACTACTCAGATCAGGTAACTGACCTCAACTTTGTATTAGTGTGATTTTTGTTTTTTAATGATTTAGTCGTTTCACTTCCATTTGCTCATCTGCTTATTTGTGTGTCCAGGTCCAAAGATTACAACAGAAACTCCACATTATGACAGAAATGTACCAGGAGAATGAGCTCAAGCTGCACAGGTACAGACACACAGATTCATCTGTGGAGACGTTGTAACTGCAAATTCCAGCACGATTGATGAACGTTTGTGTCCGCAGGCTGCTGACAGTGGAGGAGAAGGAGCGTCTGCAGAAGGAGGAGAAGTTGAATAAAGCAGACAAAAACATTGCAATGGCTATGGAAGAACTCAACAACTACAGGTAGCTGCATTCTCAAAAAGATACCAAACACTCGTGACAATTGTGAGCCTCCCGTGTGAGTTTCACCTGTATGTTATTTCTTTTCTACAGACAACGAGCAGGGGAGATGGAGGAAGAGCTGGAGAAAACCAAACAATCTTACCAGACTCAAATATCAGCACATGAGAAGAAGGCTCACAATAACTGGGTTGGTAAAACCTGACCTCAAACCACTTAAATAAAAAAAACTAAACAAAAAAAAAGTATTGAGATTGCTCTGTTTTTTTCTAACCAAATTTAACTCTGTTGGTGTTTGTGGCTGTGATTTAACTACTGATGACTGTACTTATAGTATGTCATATTATGTTATCGATCTCTGCCTAATTTTCCAGCTGGCAGCTCGAGCAGCGGAGAGAGAGTTAGCAGACATCAGGAGAGAGAACGGCCTCTTCAGACAGAAGTAAGCAAACCGTAACTGAACTCTAATTAATGGGGAAGTTAGAGGAGGAAAAGAAGTTGCCTGTGCCTTATGAAGCTTTTGAACTGGGGCACAATTTTAAAAAAAATATGCTGTAATCTGAAGTCTATAGAAATGTTTTCTAATATCATACACATCATCACACATTTAAATTTTCCAGAAAATGTTTGTCATTTGTTGACTTTAGGTGTGTTTGTTTACAGGCTGACAGACACACAGTTCAAACTAGACGCCCTCGACAAAGATCCCTACGCCTTGGACAGCCTAGCTAGACCACTGCCATTCAGAGGTAAGCACACACACACACACACACACACACGAATAGAGCAAACATGCATTATTGAGCTTACATTACATTACACCCTGTGACTAAAAGCCTGGAGGTGTGAGAGGCCACAGATTACCTGAACTTTGTACCCCCCAAACTATTCTTCACCTCCAGCTGAAAGATCACCATACGGTCCTTCTCCTTTGGGTCGACCTGCGTCCGAAACCAGAGCTTTTCTGTCTCCTCCCACATTAATGGATGGACCGCCTGCTAGACTGTCTCCTAGAAGTACAAACACACACACACACACACACACACACATACAGAAAGTCACAATCCACAAATATAGAGACACAAATACTACAAACATAAATATAGTTTTCTTAATTTTTATTCATACACTGTGAGGACATTCTCTAAATATCTCCTAGTGATGTAACTGCGAGTACAGTTTCTGTATCACAAGGTTTTGTCGATTGAAATTACATATAGTCAGTCTCACAAAGTCATTACAATAAACACTCGCAGCATGTTGGAGATGACCAGCTGCCTGTAGCATGATCGGCTGTAGATGCTTAAAGATGATGTGATGTGTAGTAGCACGGTCCGTATGCTGGCATGCTGTTGGTGCTCTGGAAAGAAATCCCCTTCTTCTTCCTGTCTCTCTCTCTTACATACACACTCATTCAGGTCTAATTGATATTTTGTCTTTGGCCGATTGGTTATGCTCTTTGTCTCCCTCTTCTGCTCGCTCTCGCCCTCTCCTTCTCTTCAATAATCTCTTCATTCCCTCCTACTGTCTCTTTCCTCCCTGGCCTTTCCTTTCCACAGTGCCCCGTGGTCCAGTGGAGCCCCCAGGTGGCCAAGGAGAGATGGAGCGGAGTGGAGGCCCTCATTCAGACAGTGGCTCAAACTCCCCGACATGGGAGAGAGATCGCAGGGGACCCCCACCAGGACCGCCCGGGCCCCTTGGACCTCCAGGTTTGTGAGTGTGTGTAAGCGAGAGAGACAAAGAGAAAGACAGAGAGAATCAGTAACATTGTGTAGGTCAGTCTGACCTACACAATGTTAGCCTGACCTTCCCCTGAACATACAGAGGGTTCAATTTTAGATCATCGTTCAAGAGTTAAAACTGTTATAATTATTTCACCAGCTTTTATGATTGAAACAGCTGTTTTAAAGGAGGTTTGTTCCAGTTCTGCCCACTCAAGGTGACAAAAATAAAAACTATTTATAACAACACTGCCTTGTGATTGCTGGTTTTGCATATCATAGTGAGAATTACCCTTCAGAGTGCAGCAAGGAACATTTATCCTCACTTTCATAGGGGAATATTTACATGTGGCACTGCTTCATTTCTGCTGTGTCATTGACATTGTCATTGGTCATTATTACATTATTTATACATGTGTTTAAAAAAAAGCCCGTATAGCATACAACAATGGCATATAGTCATCACTACACAGGTGTAGCTTATAACTTTAATTATGGCTGGCTCTGTCGCTATGACAGCAGCATGCACAGTACCCGGTCCTGGACAGCCATCGTTAAGGTCATTAGTTGCACCTGTTAGAGTCTCACAGTATGCACGTGCACGTTAAATGCATGTCGACAGCGCACGTGTATTGTTTTATAGTTTTAATGCATTTTGAAGTTTTGACACCTGAAACTGTGCTTGTATCAGGTCATTTATCACACGATCCCTTAGAGGGACAGTCCACCTGAAAACAGTTTATATGAATTATTGTTAAAGGTCAAAACAATAATGTTCAACCAAACATTTTATTTATTTGAAGTGGTTTTAAGCCAAACCTCAGACACACTTCCAAAAAATCAACGTGACACTACAGGTTCAAGCTTTTTTTTTCCCCACTTATTTACAGAGCTGTTGATATAATATTGATAGACTTTCATACATCTCTCACTGTGTGTCTTCCACTTTAGGGTATATGTTCCCAGAACCAGGAGGTCCGATGTACAGGAGACCTCTACCTCCTCCAGGAGCTCTGGGTCTTTTACCTCCTCCTGGCTCCCTCCCACCAGGTCCTCTCCATCCAAGGGGTCTCCCTCCGGGACCCCCTCACCCTGCAGACATAGCAGGTGAGTCGAGCTGCTTGTCACCCCTTCATTGTGTTGATATCTGATGCAAACTTTTGCGAATATTTCGACATGTGTTCTCAAAACATTCAAACATATGTGAACCACCTACGTCATCATTGTTCGTTTCCTCTGTTTATTCATGCAGATGGCCCATACCGAGAAAACAGCCTTCTGTCTGGTGAACAGGAACACAGAGAGGTAAGAGATGCATTTGTGTGAGCATCATGTGTGTGTTTGGATTTGCGGTCCAGCCTCTCGAATATTTAACTTCTTTGTGTTACCAGTCTGGTGCTGGTGATCGAAGGACTCCCCCTGAAGCTGATCCAAGGATGGGCGGCGCACCACCTCCTGGACCCCTGATGTGCCCCATGGATGGTCCCTTTCCTCGTAGAGCCCCTTTTGGACTTCCACCTCCTGATTTCTACCCTCCCAGGGGACCTGGGGGCCCTCCCATGATGCCTAGTAAGCAGCATTATCCTCACAACTCTTTAGAAATATATTATCTTTATACAGTAGGACATCTGAGTTAACCCAACTCTCTCCTTCCATCTTTAGTGTGGCCCCCTCCACCCCCAGGGATGATGTTCCCTCCTCGCTTCCCTCTTGGTGGACCTCCTCCTCTTCACCACGCTCCCCCCATGCGGCCCCCTATGTACGACGGCCTTCCCCCTCCTCCCATGGGTTCTCTCCCTCCTCCTCAGCAGCAGTCCCTCCCCTCGCCACCACACAGCCAGTCGCCCGAGGAGCACACACCCTCGCCCGAAGACGCCATTTGAGCCTGATTTATCTCTCGCTGTGAGATGTTTGACGTAGCTGGATGGTCGGGCAGCTTGTTGTTTCACATCCTTATATTTTCTACACCTACTTACTAACCAGGAGGATGTGTTTTATGAGAAGTGGGGCAACCATCAGCCTTCATTGGCCCAGTTTGTTGCAGTCTATATGCCTCTGCACAGTATTTCTCCTCTCTCTTTTGCTCTGTAACCTTTTTTTTTCTGTCCAACTCTCACTCTGCCCCATCGTCATCCAGCTACGTTCCCTGTGAAGTAGGTCCTGTTGTTGTGGAATCACGGGTTCTGTTGTTTAGGCAGCTTAATCTGTATCAGTCTGTGTGGAGGATGTTGCTGCATGAACCAGAAACAGTTGCGCGTTTGCTTGACAATGCCAGAAAGGTTTTTAAATGGCACTTAGGTTGAAATGTGTGCATATAGAAAGGCTATATGTGTGACATGTGGCAGTGTAAGGAGTGTTTTTACGTATGGCATCATCGCAAAACATTGGCACAGAAAGAGAAATCTAAATTATCGTGGACTATCAGGGAAGAAATGCGTGGTTTTAGGATTAATACAATATATTTTGTCATACGAACACTCATGCCATTGTCACCATAATTTTAACTTAGCATCCGTGTTGTCGTTGACTTGGATTCCACAAGACTAAATTCAGATCACATCAAGTCTTGTTTTGTCTGGGTCTGAACTGAGTTGGTCTTAAACTAAATATTCCTCAGAGGTCAAAGGCGACGGTTTCTTAAAAGTGCGTAACTGAATTAGCCGACTTCCCTGTGGGATTCGCTGAACTTTGCCTTTATCAACAAAGCTATTATTTCAAAGAGGAATGCCTTTTGAACATGTTTTAATGACTTGCATATGACCCAGGCTTGAAAAAAAAGAAAAGAAAAGTGGCTTATATTAGCTGCTTGTGTTTTGTAGACGTTAGCTGTGAGTCATCTCTGGCAGTCACAGTGTGGTGAATTAAAATGGACCGACTGGAAGAGAGGCTAACTTGAAAGCCATAAAGATGACACCCATGTGAATTTTGTAAAAAAAAGTGATTATTAATAGATGAATTAAAGACTCAAATTGTCAATGTCTCCATATTTTACTCACGTATTAATGTGTGATTTGCTGTGCAATTGAGCCGTACACGCAAATTATTGAGTGTTAGGTTAGTGTTATCATGTACATACAACATGCATTACAGTGATCTCCAACTTCCTGATAAACTGATGTGTCATAAATTTTTCCACATTCACAGAAAATTCAGAGAATATGCAAATTACATTTACACCCTATACAATATTGTTTAATTTCAGATGTAACATCCCTGTGAAATCAAATATTCAGCTGTAGTAGAGCAGAGCCATCATTAATATTACTATTTACACTGCTGTGATCTCGTCATATCAAAGTCTTCTGAGATACAAATCTATTAAACCCTCTGTGTGATCTCTCTAGTTGCAGGGCGCGCCCTCTAGACGAGGAGCAGTTAGTAAAACAAGACACATCCGGTCTGAGTGTGTTCTCATGCAGAGTATACACTTATATTCACATATTAGCATACTGAGACTCTCCCCTGAATTGAAAACATGAAACACATGCTGCTTTACAATTCTCTGATGTGGTCTAGACTTGGTGAATCCTATCTGAATCTCACAAGCTCTCCCGTGGATTTTTGTCTTCATGGTGAAAGCTATTTTAAACCCTAAAGTCTTTTTGACCTTGTTACAATAACTTACTTTTGGCTCTGGCTTCAAGAAAAGCAGCTTGTAATAACTACTTGCGTTTGGTCTCTGGAGATTTATGATGCGTGTCTCCTGTGTTAACAATAACACGAAGAACGAGCTGTTTTACCATCGACTGTCCAAACTAATTTAGTCGTATTAGTAAATATTTTCAGGCTGTGTAACATAAACCCACTATAATTAAAATGTAAATATTTCTGCTGAGGGTTATAGTTGTCACCAGGCTGACAAACCCTGCCTAAAACTGTCTTATTAATATTAATAGTGAGGTGATTAAACTTAAAGATTTTATTCATTTGTGGAATTTGAGGTTGCACTAAAGGGTACCTGTCACCTCTTAAATATTTCAGTTTTACAACAGGCTCTTCCTGCACCGTGTTGTCAGTGCAGATGTAGATGATCCACAGTACATTCTTCTAAATGCTCTGAAGTGTGATCAATAGTAAATTTATTAGTATATATAAAATATACTGTACAGTCTTGCGTTCAGCTTCCTCTCCTCTTCCTTTTTATATGTTGTCTCTAGGCCTTGTAAAGAACTCTAAACGCTGTTATAGAAAACCACTAAATATTTCATAGTCATTAGTGATGTTATCACTTGCAAAGAGCCATGGTTAAAATGTGGACTGTAATGTAAACCATCAATGTGCACACTAAGCCTTGATGTCAGCGTCTTCGCTGCTAAAAATACAGAGGACAGACACCACAAAGTACTTATAAAAACAACTTTTAATTGTATAAACCATCCACATCATCAACAAGAAAGACACAAATGTACCTGGTACATTATTCAACAGAAACGGTCAGAAAAATATTGATTCGAATTTTACGTCACCACGTTAATCTTCAAAAGCCTCCGTTTATAAAATCAATATTATTAAATGGCAGTTTGTTCATCATCCTTTATAAACAGTGGGTTGTTTCTGTGGAAGGTTCAAGATTGGAAGAACGTGGTTTAGTTTGTACTATTAGTCATCATCACAGTAGGCTATAAAAAAAAACAATCTGCACATCTGCCATAAAAACCAGGAATACGCCGAAACAATAAACTCAGCTCCTGTCAGGATTGAGATAAAGATGAAAGCATTTTCATGTCCATGGCTAATAATGCAAAGGCGAAGAGTGAGCGAGAGATAGAGAAAAGAGGTAGATGTGTAAGAAGACAATGTAACAGTAATACCGGTTTAACAGCAACTTTAAAGGGATACCTTAATGTTTTATTTGGTCCTCAATTATAAAATATTTCTGTTGATGTGTTGATATGATTCTATTAATACCCGTTTGCAATCGCAGTGATGTAGTGTTACATATAGAGGGGAGTAAATTGACTTTGCTTGCTGATGCATGAAAAATGGAGGATTTTCTTAAAGTTTGGTGAGGGAAAAAAAAAAGGATTCAACATGCCCAGGTATCCCATAAACACTGTATAATGGTGTAAAGGAAGCTCTACTGAAATACCCTCTGAGGTGTTGGTATGAGGAAGTCCCCTGGGGTTAAAAAACACACAACCTCTCTTTCCTTCTTGCATTTTAATTACTGCTATCACTGAGTTTGTCTCAACCGCAACCGCACAGCAACAAAATTAACTTAAACGTAATGCACCAATGAAAACAGGAAAACTACTCTTCATTTCAAAGATGTGAGAGAAAGACTAATTTTACAGAGTTGAACTTCAAGTGTAGGAACTGTGGAGTTCTGGATGCTGTACAAACTGTCTTGTGATCACCATCTAACTATTCGAAACAAAAAGCAAGTGTTATTTTCATGCAAGACATTTAAACAGATCCACATAAAAATATATATATATATATAAAACAAATGGCACAATTGACAAGGTTTGTATATAAACCAGCATTTCCTTGTGTGTCATTGGAAGCTTTGTTATTAACCCTTGAGATTTAACTTTATAAATCTCACACACAATAATGTGCAGTGACGAAGCCTTCACCCTGACCTCGTCACTGAGAGCTTAAATTCCACAAAGAAAAAAACAATAAAACCTCCAGTATCGCCAAATAAAACTCAATTTTTAGATGTTTGAACTAAACTGTGTGTGTGATAACGAAGCTGTGAAACACAGATAAAAACACAAGCAATCACATGACGCCGTTCACCAAATCTAGGCATCAGTGCACTCTGGATGTGAACTAGGTTGTACAAAAAATTAAAGTTCTGGATGGCCCGTTGACACGGACGCAGTCAAAGCCAAATGATTTTGGCCACTTCCCTCATTCGTATTAATTATGTGAACACACCACCAATAAAATCAGTTTCGAGAACACTGTTGGGTTACTTTAATGTATTAAGACAATGGCACCCTCATTAAAGACAAGCTTATGGGAGGATTAAAAACTTGAATGAAGGTGGTCTGCGGAAACGACCAAAGTGGATTGATCCACTTCAAAATGTCAAGGACTGAAAATCCAAACTGTAACACTAACTAACATTAAAGACGCTGTGATCTAATCCTCTCAGATCAAACGCTGTCTGAAAGGATGGCGTACAAATGAAAACTGATTTTACTGTGATGCCAGGTGACATTTTGTATTGGCCTTCTATTTAAAATAAAATAAAATAAAAAGCCTGCTTGTGTCACCCACATGCGTGTCTAGTGACTCTTCAATATTTTGCACAAATCTGGGACACACAGTAATTTCTATGTATGTATTACATTGACTGAAATGTAGTGCTAATGTAACACAGCTACAGCAATAATCAGCCTTTAAAAAGGTCTAGTGTGTCCAAAGGTCCAACATTTAAAAGGTATCTATTGACATAAAATGGAATATCAGTTTCATAACTATGTTTACATTGGTGTTGAGTTATCTAAAAATAAGAATTGTAATGTTAACCTTTTATATCTACACAGGGAGCGGCACTTCCATGGAGTCACCACTTTGTTTCTACAACAGCCCAGAAGAGACAAACCAAACACTGGCTCTACATAGGACCTTTCGTGTTTCACAGCCACTGTAGGTTCTCCTTTATGTTTGAACCGAGAGAAAGAGGTGATGGGTTTCCAGTTGGTTGCAATCTAAAACTTCACCACTAAATGCCACTAAATTCTGGACCACACTGGACCTTTAAAAAAGGCTGATCTCTGGGCTTAACATTTTCCCTTAATGGTTTAGATGGTGTGTCATTTTGAAATTAAACCCTTTATTTGCTTATAATTGTCTGTTAATAGGTAAACGTTCTTTTATCTGTCCACTGACTGCACAGAAACAAAGACTGGTGAAAACACCAAACAAAACAAAAAATCAATACCCCATGTCAGACTGGAAGTGTTGGGAATGTGTCAGTGGAAATAATAGTAGTCCTGTTCCTGTTTGGTCTTTAAATGGATTGCAAACCCGTAAGTCTTTATTGTGTGTGCTTGCCAGCATGAGAGGCAGCTTACCGACTGGTGTCGCTGTTAGCTGAGAAGTGTAGTGGTTAAGTGTCATATATAAATGTCTGCATGCATCGTGCATGTGTTTGAGGTCCTTGAGTGTTTCCTGATGTGTAACTGTATGTGTGTGTTTTGTATGGATGTGTGCGTGTGTGTGTTTCTCAGCAGTTGAGAATGGATCTGTTTCTGTCTGGTCTGAATGGGAACACAGGGCTGCCAGAGTCGGCCTTCCCTCTGTGGGGACCCAGCGTAGCCACAGCCTGGAAGACAACACACAAATACAGGGGTTATTAAAAGACAAAGACACACACACACACACACACACACACACACACACACACACACACACACACACACACACACACACACACACACACACACACACACACACACACACACACACACACACACACACCTTTCTGATAGTTGTCCAGTCCTCCAGGATGTCCAAGTCAGGCAGCATGTAAACAATATATGGGCGTGAGCAGAGTTAAGGAGAGTGCCACAGGAAGCAGAGAAGAATTTAAATCTAAACATAAATAAAGACAAATCTAGATGCCATAGTTTTATAGAAACAGTAAAAGTACTCAGTGGTATCAATGAGAACAGTAAAAGAGGTATTAGCAGTGAAAGGATATCAGACACCACTGAAGGTCGTCTCCTCTTCTTATCTGGGCTTAGCGCATCTCTTCTCTTCTTCCTCCCTGATACCTCATCGTTCCACAATTCTGACAGAGACACACAGAGACACACAGATACAATATACAGTGCTTGTAGTGTACTGTATTTAGTTGCACATTCATCACATGCGATATTACCTGATGTAATATCTATGCTGTGTCTGTCCTCCTCCAGTCTTCTGATTTTCTCCTCCAGTTCACTCTGCACTGTATCGAACAGCAGCAGCTTCTCACTCTGCACGCACAAGCACACACACACACACACACACACACAGATAAAATTAGAGAAAACTATCAGATCACAAGCGTGCATCTGACTCAATCAATGAGTGTCTTTCTTTTGGAACACTCCCTTTTGATAAATATCTTGCCCATTATAAAATTAAATGTGAAAATTGTATGTGTGTGTGTGTGTGTGTGTGTGTATCTGTGTCTATCTCTGCAAGGACCAGATTGAGTTTCAGACCTTGGGAGTGAGGACGTTTTAGCCCTCACTTTAAACTGGACCTTCAAAGGGCAGTTTGGATTGAAGTATATAAGTACAAACGTGTGCTTGTGTGAATGTGTCTGACCTCCCAGTGTTGGCATGCTGCCTGAGTCTCACACTCGTACTTGTTCTTCACAGACTCCAGACACAACTCTCTGTAGATGCCTGACAAAGACAGAGGGGGAAACACACAATAAGAGAGTGAATGAGTACGTCAGAGTGTGTAAGCCTCTGTGAGTGTGTCTTTGTGTTGAAGTTACCTGCCACCTTGGTGCGGACCTGCATGTTCTCCAGCAGTACTGCCAGAGGCTCCAGATATTCTGCTGCCCGGCCGGCCTCCACCTCTGTCAACTTGCTGTTCACCTGACTGAGACGCTCCCGATACAGCCTGCACACGAACACAAGAGTTACTTTTTGTACATTTCATAACAAAAAGTAAACTTGAAATCAATCTAACTATTTCAGTCTTACTGGTCTTTGAGATCTGTGAACTGCTTCTCTAGGTTGGACATTTCATCCAGACACTCCGTCCTTCTCCGTTCACAGTCCTCCTCATCCATTTCTGGAACATGACAAAGAAAGACACACACTTCTATGTTAGCCATTGTGAGTTGCGATGGAAGTTAGCTTCCTAAGAATTGATATGGCAGACACATATTTCTGCTTGTTTATGTGTCGGAGTATGAATATCCAGTCAAACCTTTAACAGTAACTACTTTATACACATGAATAAACTTTTTCATTGACATTGTTTAAAAAAAAGGTTGTACTCTTTTTTCGACTTTTTCCTCACCAGAGCTGTCTCCATCCTCGGAGACGGAGGAGGTGTCAGAATCCTCCTCCTCTGAGCTGGACGCCTCTTGCTCATGCTCCTCTACCTCCATCTCCTCTGCTGTGCTCTCCTTCTTCTCCCGGTCACGGTGCACCGGCATGGCAACGGATCAACTACAGACTGGTAGTGTTAGATAGAAAGACGTTGTGAAGCTCTGTTGGCAGTTTTACCTACAACAGATACAGCTAACCTATAGATGATAAAAAGAAATGTAAAGCATGTGCACACTACATCCAGTACTTATGTTTTCCCATCTAAATAATGTTTAATTACAGCGGCATGAGTGTGTAATAGATGTGTCTGTATTACTATGCAGAGCAGTCACTTCTCACTTCAGATTTATAGACATGATTAAATATGTTTAAACGTTTAGGTCAAATTACTTCCTGGTCACAACTATTGCTCCACTGATGCATCATATCTTCGGATTGGAGGATGACTGCAGTATCAACAAACAAAAAAAGCAAAGCCCGTATTTCAATGATCAGTCGAATCTTTAGTCCATAGTCGAGTAGTTTTCTGCGTTTTTTTTATTTTTTATTCATTTGACTGTGTGATATTGTTTTTAATCAAAATGCAAGTAGTGATACAGGGTCGCAATGTCATTTCTATTCCTAGTAAATGATATTTTTATATGTATTTTCATTGATTGTTTATCTAATATGCACAAATACGGTAATTTATGCTTTAAATGCGATACAGTTGTACGTCAATAGACATCACTGAAAACAAGAATGGACCTTTTATTGTGTGGCTTGAGTTAGCAGTGATTTATTAAAAAATTTCTCGGGTAAAGCAAATGTCACTAATGAGGCTAATAAAGCTGTTTACCGTTATCAGTAAATTATCCAAGACAAATAAACATCAACAACACGTCGAGCTAACATCATGTTAGCACATCAGCAAGCCAGATTAGCACGACTTGTTCTAGGAATACGTTAACGGCTTCAGACTAAATCAGTACTTACAATGTGGAGAGGTGCAGGACGTTGGTGAGAATGTTGAAAGAAAATAATATTTTCAGAGAAATTAAGCTTAAACTTTTTTTTTATATCTCGGTTACAATTTCACTCGTGTGTCTCAGGCTAAGCTAAAAACAAATCTCAGAAGCAAGGCGCTTTTTAATTGTATAAGGGAATTGTAGTTTTTTGCGTCGCTCATATCCGCCTCGCTAAAGGGCCTAACGAAAAGTCGTGAACTACGGTACCCAGGATGCAACGCTGTACGGCTTGAGGCGGAGTGTTCGAGCAGAATTGTCAACGGGCGTTTTCAAACTTTAAAAACTGGAAACGGCGTTTGCGTCATAAATAAAAAAATACAATTTAACAACAGTCGTTTAACACTTTATTAAAACGTAATAAAAATATATTCTCGTTGAATTTCTCTGCTATCCATTATTTTGTTTTCCCTCCTCCCTCCTCCGCCATGATGTTTTCCAAGTGAACAGCCGAGCTTGCTAACTAGCCAGCTTAGCCTTCAGGCTGCGGACTGTTGTGGACGGGAGCTGCGATGGATGGATGCTTTGCCCCTCTTCGCTCTACATATTTGTCTTTAGTTTAAACAGAATGCGTCTTCTCCGATTAAACCCAACCCTCGCTGTGCTCCGCGTTGTTGCGGAGGGCTGCTGAAGCCGCAGCGTTGATACATGACCGGGGGGGAGCAACGGTTTTCCTTTAACGTTACAGTTTGAAGATTAACGCTAGTCGAGGCTACAGACGGCTGCAGCCCCTCCTTTGCTGTCTGCCATCGCCTTCTTGTGCCTCCTGCCCCAGGAATGTTCTCCAAAAAACCTCATGGGGACGTTAAAAAATCAACACAGAAAGTGTTGGACCCTAAAAAGGACGTGTTGACGAGGCTGAAACATCTAAGGATAGTCATAGGTGAGTTATTATTATTATAATGAAGCAGTTAACAGGTTAGCTTCTACGTTCTAATCTGTGCGCACACACACTGCATGCCACACCAAAACTCACATCGAAAATTACCAAATTCAAAGTTGCCTTGCATGTAAAAAAAAAAAAAAAGCACAACCCTTCAATAAAATAAAAAAAAAACTTATTTTTTTAGTACCCACTGATGAATTCGGCATCTCACCTGTAGTCCATTGCAACGCATTTAATCGCTTGTTATATGTTCATCTTTTAAACTATTAAAACTAAAAGAAATAAAATATAAGTGAACGAGGGTAGCTGCTGTCAACAGCGTGTCAGAAGAGTGCTTTAAACTGGGTGTGTTGTATTATTGAATTGAGTTTGACGTGTCTTGAATGGAGTCATGTTATCATTACAGTGTGTGTGTGTGTGTGTGTGTGTGTGTGTGTGTGTGTGTGTGTGTGTGTGTGTGTGTGTGCGCGCTGTTGTGATTTCTCCAGGGGTGTGCCCGGGTACTGGCTGGACAAAGACATGGTGTGTGATAAACGCTGAGTGTCTTATTTTGTGTTTAGATGTGTCACAACACAACACCAACTGCAATTGTGTGTGTGTGTGTGTGTGTGTGTGTGTGTGTGTGTGTGTGTGTGTGTGTGTGTGTGTGTGTACATATGCGTGTGTGTCTTTTACTGATACAAACTTGCTCTCACTCATGCACACACCCACAAACACACTGACCGGAGAGGGAAATGACCTCTACTATTTCCTCTCTATACAGTAGCTCAACTTCCTGTTTCTATTGTAAGAGCTACTGGGCAGTTTGTGTTTGTGTGTGTGTGTGTGTGTGTGTGTGTGTGTGTGTGTGTGTGGGTGCGTGACAGAGAGAGAGAAAGGGGTGTGCCACCTCTCTGTGCTCTAAGGGGAACACAGGACCTTGATAACAATCACGGAGACAAACTCGCACAAACACATTTGCAGTCACATTGTTTGGGAAGGAATGCTCAGACAGCTGAACAATAGCTAACCACGCACTTTTAAGCCATCATGGTGCCAGACCACCACTTGAGGAAATTGCATGTGGGCACTATTCGTCGCAGCGTTGATAAGAATTGATAGCTGGAGCGGTGCCACTTTAGAGCACGAGCAGGTTATATATATATATATATCATTTTTGTCCATGTTTCTGATGTTTTTTTTAATGTAGAAAACTCCCTGAAAGCTGTTTCCCTTGATCACTAAGAGTGTTGTTTTAAAGTGTTGTGCTAGAATATTTCCTATCTGATCTGAAAGACCGCACACAACACACTTTTGATGCAATCAGGTTATTAAGTAACTTCTCCCTTGCCCTGTTTGGCCTCGTTGTTATTGTCAGAGCAAAAAATAAATAGCTGGGTGTGCCTACAGTTGCTGACTAAACCTTGACTGCATTTATATGTAGGTTTAAAACCTTAAAATCGCATGAATAAGATTCTATTGTGTTTACGACCTGTGTTTGATGAGAGGAGATGCTGCCCCTTTATATCACATTACAAGGTCAGAGTTTCCTTCCATTATTAGGAGTCAAAGGCAGCTTTGCTGTTCGTGCCACAACAATCCCTCAAGGAGCTTGTTTTCTCTTTGACGTTTGCAAAAGCATTTATTTGAGTAAGGTAATGCAACATGTTGTTTTATTGGTATTTTGTTATTTTGAGTCTAATTGTAGTCGGAAGAAACTAGACCATTACAGAAAGGCAGGTCATTTTTTATAGATTACAGGTTCGCACACTTGTTGACTGTGACGTAGAACAAAAGTTAAATGCAGCTCTGGTCATCATGGACGTGGCATTCAATGCTACAACCCAGTATTGCAACATCAATAGATGAGAAGAGTAGAAAGTGTGTGTATCTGTGCACATGCTTGTGTGTTTTTGTTCGGTTTTGACCCTGATCTATCGGAGTGGTTGTGTTTTCAGTAATAGTACGCATGTGTTTTTTTTTTTATCTCTGTGTCTGAGTCAGTGTGTCTCCTTCCCAAATGACAGCCAGAGGAGTTGAGATTCAGTCCAGAACACACAAATGTAAACTTCCCATCCTTTTTGAGCAGTATGCTGGATATCTGAAACTGTAGCTGGTCTCTTCAGCTGCGTATTTTAAGAACTCAGATGCTGCAGTGAGGTTACGTTACACAAACTCATACTTCCTGTGATGAAAATTCAGAAATGTGTGATCTTCACAACAGCTTCTTTTCTCGTTGTTATAGATGCGTATAGACAGAAGAGCCTACAGCTGGTTGAACTGTTGAAATGTCTTAAAATCACATTACTTAGATATTTAATCTGAAGTTCTCTCCCTTTCTCCCTGATATTTGTTTTGCTTTGCAGCCATGGGACTAAACATGTAGACATCGGGGTCAAGTTGAGTAGCACATTTGATGTTTTGTATGTACAATAAGGGTTTGGTAAAGGAACGTATGATTTGACTGCTTGTCATTTTCAGCAATGAGACAGTTTGTAAGAATCAAGGACAAGTTTGTTGACAGTCTTTGAGTTAACCTTGGTGCTTTTGTCCTGTTTGTGTGTGTGTGTGTGTGTGTGTGTGTAATTTTCCAGAAAACGCAGAGCCTTCAGAGCTGAAACAGTTCTTTGACCTGAACTACTCCCATATCTACTATGTCTTCTTTGAGAATTTTGTCACCATTGAGGTCAACCTCAAGCAAAAGGGTAAGTTTTTAGTCACAGTCAACGTCAAGAACCAAGCTCTGACTGGTCAACTTTCACAAGGTAGATATAAAGTGATGTATCACTGCTATATCTAATGTGTTTGTGTTTGTGTTCGTTTGTGTTTGTGTGTTTCAGGTCACAAGTCTCAGAGGGAGGAGCTGGACTCCATCCTCTTCATCTTTGAGGTAATAAAATATTATTGCACATTTCTTATTTAAATGGAAATCTAAATCTTAATACTAAATGCCACATCGCTACAGGTCTGACATTATGTGAAACTAAATCACTCAAGTGTTTGTGATTCCTAACCTTCTGTCTGGTCAGTACCACAGCAACCAGTTGGCATTGACCTCAGTCCAAGACCACTGGAATTTAGCAACACTCATAAGATAGCAGAGTCTGTGTGTGTGTGTGTGTGTGTGTGTGTGTGTGTGTGTGTGTGTGTGCGCGTGCGCGTGTGCGCGTGTGCGTGTGCGTGTGTGCGTGTGTGTTACTGACCTCCATTTGGCCCTTCGTCGCACACTTTAAATTCAGAACAAGGCTGAGCACAAGTCCAGTGAGCACTTGGCTAAAAGGAATGTGCTTAATATAGATTTTCCTTATTAGGTATTAGTTAGATGATTAATAAATGTCAAACTGACTTAAATGTATTCATAAAGCAGTCTGAATTCAGCGAATAACCAGCCAGCCTGTGACATTTTATATCTTACAACATGTAACAAGTAACCTATAATAATATTTTTCTGATAATCTGAATCTTTTTTGTCTTTTGTAGAAAATCCTCCAGCTCCTGCCAGAGAGGATCCAGAGCCGGTGGCAGTTCCACAGCATCGGTAACTCGCACAGAAAACCACCTTTTGAATCCTTTTCCAAAAAACACATGCTACAGTTTAGATTTTTTTTTTTGCAGAAGATCATAGCAAACTATGTGTTGCTGAATCAGGTTTAACCGGTTTCGGTGTGCGCAGCGTCTCACATGGCAAATGATCAGTGAGAGGATCAGTAAGACAAATGGCACAAAGTTAATCAACATCAATGTGTGCATTAAGAAGGCTTTACTGCAGTTTGGCAACCTTTTCCCACCAGTTCAAAAGTATAGAAATCAATCAGAGATGACCTTGTGTTCTGTCTTTCTTTCTCAGGGTTGATACTCAAGAAGCTGTTGCACACTGGGAACTCTCTGAAGGTACTGCTCCTGATTTGCTGGTAACCCTGTAATAGCCAGTCAGTCATAGATCCTAGATCCTAATCCTCCCTGCGTCCTAGCGCACTGTTTATGGCCTCCTATTGTTTCTTCACTTGTAATTCATAGGAAAAGTGAAGTAGGTGCATCCTTTTGCAACTTGACATCATCCTAGTGCATGATTTAGTATCATTACTGTGCTAGTCAGCCTACATTTCACAATATGTGAACATTGTAAAAACAAAACAAGGACAAGATAAAATAGAAACAGTATTAAAAAGGAAGACTGCGATGCACAATAAAGAGTCAGCCAGAGGACACATCGCCGATCATGGCCAGCATCGATCATCCTATATTTCTCTACAGTTACAGCATTATAAACACAAGTTTGTATGTTGTAGTCAACGCAAGCCCACAGTGTGTCACTTATGTGTTGGATCATTAGTCTCAGTATATTTCAAGAACGGGAGCCAAATCTTTATAATGAAGGAATACTGAAACACTAATCAATTTTACTTGACAGTAATTCACAAGTTGTTAATAAGTTAATCACCGCTTCACCAGTCAAATTGCACAGTTCATACTCACATTTCACCCAAATGGTTAGAATATGTAGTTGGCTGTAATCTAGTGCTATCCTTAAAACAAATTGACTGCTTCCCTCTACATCTTAATGGTAAGGTTAGTGAGAAATATAATCTTAAGTCAGAAAACAAACAAACAACTAAACTCTAAATCTCTCCCTCTCTCATCTGCGCTGTAGATCCGTCGTGAGGGTGTGCGCTTGTTCTTGCTGTGGATGCAGGCGTTACAGAGCAATGCGGAGCGCGAGCAGCTCTGCATGTTTGCCTGTTTGATTCCTGGCTTCCCAGCTCCGCTCTGCCATGGGACCCCACGCACCCTGGACACGCTGATCAACCCACCGCTGAGTTTAGCAGAGAGTTAGTAGAAGTAACACACACAATAACGCGGTCAGATTTT
Organism: Collichthys lucidus; assembly: GCA_004119915.2. Taxonomy (NCBI): domain Eukaryota; kingdom Metazoa; phylum Chordata; class Actinopteri; family Sciaenidae; genus Collichthys; species Collichthys lucidus. Next base: position 24,337 of record ML240785.1, on the reverse strand, counting down.
ATAAAGGGGCTCAACATGGGCTCAATGTGTCTGACAAGCTACTATCGGATCAGATTTAAAACCCTGTAAATGTTTTTTCACAATGTATAGAAACAACCACATTTTGCAGTGTTCAGTGCAATATAAAAATGACACCTCCTCGCACCTCCCCCTGCAGCTCAGGTTACCCCAGAAGAGATCACTCCATTGGTTCCTCCCCAGTCAGGTGACAAGAACCAGGAAGACCTCACTGCTTACTTTTTAGAAGCTCTACTCAAATACACGGTAAACCAGGTATTATCATCATTTCTTACTAACACAGCTAACACTACCTAATTACACCATTGCAATGCATTACTAATGCCACTAATGCTAAACATTATGAGAGAAACCAGGTTTCAGTGCTGTCGTATACTGACATCAGTATATATATATATATATATATATATATATATATATATATATATATATATATATATATATTTTATAGAAACTTAATGGCAGATGAATTAGTTATCTAATCTGTTCCTGGAATCACTAACAAATATAAATTTCATCTCTTATTGACACTAACAGACTTCTCTTCTTGCTACATTCTCCCCTAAAACAATGGTGCTCTTCTCCTCTTGACACGATTTTGTGTGTGTGATGTGCCGTTTGTAACACAAGCTTGTTTGTCTTTGTGTGTGTGTCCGTGTGTCCAGGCCAAGTCTCTTGAGTGGCGTTGTAAAGAGAACCATGAGCGTGGCTTCAGCTTCCTCTTTGGTCACTTCAGGAAGTTTTACCTTCCTCACATCTTTCCCAACTTCGCCATGGAAACCAGCCTCTACAACCCAATTCTGGGTCAGTTACATTAGCTCTTTAATAGATACTGGATGCTGTGAATCCAGTAGCCGTTTGAAACACATCGCACAATAATGTTTTATTGTAACCCTAGACCACATAAATAAAGATTTCCTCTTTGCCTGCAGATGTGCCTCCAATGCGGCCTAAGCCCTACTACAGCGTGGTGCGCAGGGAGCAAGACGGCGGCGAGACAGTGTACTGCACCAAGGAGAGCTTCCTTCAGGCACGAGTCATCTTCATCCGTTGGCTGGTTTCCTTCTGGCTCGAGCCACGACCCAACACACAGACACATATCCCAGGAACAGAGGGAGAGAACGTTCCCAAGAACATACAGGTGACCCACACACACACATTTTGGCAAAGGACAGAGTGTGCGTTTTAACTTTCTCAGTTAATCAATTAGTGTTTTTTTATGGAAGAAAGAGATAAGTTCAAGATGATGTCTTTATATATCTCGTTTTGTCCAACCAACCGTCCAAAACTTCACTATATTCAGTTTTTAAAATAAAATAAAGAGAAATTCTTCTTAAAAATAAAAAAAATGAATTATTCAAGAATTTGAAGATCAATTTCCTGTTGGAGCTCTAGTAATAAGTAAGGTCCTGACCAGATTTCAGATGTTTAAAACATCAAAGGATATTAAATAGAATGAAAATGTTCCACAACAGCAGACACGAATGATAACATGTCAAACTGTTACACAGGAACTCTCCACAGATATTTATATGGGATATTATTTTCTGATTATTTATTTATTTATTTATTTTTTGCCTTGTTTCACCTCTAGCGAGCAGCAGCCGGCCTGGCAGCTCGCTCTGCAGGCAGCTCAGACGACAGCGGCGGAGGTGGGATTCGGTGCGACAGTCACCTGGAAAGTAGCGGGAGTTTATCCGGATCAGGCGGAGGCAGCATGGGGTTATGTGGGGGTCCAGGGGCTGGGAATGAACCTGAACAAAGCCACTCCAACACATCCACGCTGACAGAGAGGGAGCCCAGCTCTTCCTCACTCTGCTCCATGGATGAAGAGCAGCTGACAGACATGGAGGTGGTGAGGAGAGTTCTGACCAGCTCCAGAACCAACGTCAACTTCATCACTGAGATCTTTAGACAGGTGAAAGAGGAGTAACTTTATTTTTCAGGGAGTGGGGCGGGATTTTATGAGCAGTATGATCATTTTCTGTTCTTCATAGAATATGTCTATGTACTAATATTACCTTTTCATATTTCTGTCTTCCAAATTTAGGCCTTTCTCCTTCCCATGTGCGAAGCTGCAGCGATGCGTAAAGTAGTCCGTGTTTACCAGGAGTGGATCTCCATGGAGGACAGGCCAGTATTTATGAAGGAGCCAGAGGAGGGCCCCTATCCCGTAGCCACAGGAGGCAGTCTGGATTCAGGCTCCCAGCTTGGAGACAAGGAGGTTGAGGTAAGTACCCTTAAATGTTTTAAACAAAGGCCATGTGAACAGATCTTTATAGGGCTGAGCAGTATGGCAGAAAGTGCGATCACAATCTCTTTTTTTTTCCACAGTGATAATGCTATAGTTTTGAGTATTTTAAAAATAATAATATAAGAATAATTAAGTGTCTGATAAATTGATGATACAGTCTCCATTTTCTTAATGAGCTTTGTCGAAGTCCAGGAAAATATATCCTAAATATATCCTAAAGTCTGTGTTGTGTGTGTGTGTGCATTCTTTAGCTTTTTGGTTTTAGTTTAATTGTGTCTGTTTCTCTTTTCCTCAGGGAATGAACAAGGTGATTGACAGTGAATTGCTGGAGTACAGCGTTCATGCTGGAGTTCAGACTACGCTACAGGTATACTGTCCTGTCCTCATATACTTAATATCTGTCTGTCCATTACTTATATACATACGAAAGTTCATTGTTGCATCGCCTTGTTACAGTCCTTGCTTTACCTTGTAGAATCAATCTTTGCTCGTTTCCTTTTTAGGTATTTATCACCCACTCCGCCAACGTTTTTCTTTTGGAGCCAGCCAACGACATCAAGATCCTTTTGGAGGAGCATGTCGACATGTGCAAGCGAGTCCTGAACATCTACCGCAGCCTTGTCATGCATGAGACCATGGACCAGAAAACATGGTAACAACGAAACAACAACTCAAAAGAAAATCATGCTTCTAACTGCACTGGGAGACACTAAAAAAATGTTCTTCACAGGGAGCAAATTTTGCTGGTGCTGCTGAGGGTAACAGAGTCAGTGATGAAAAGACCTCCATCCATCATGCCACAGGGCAAGAAGAACAACACACTGTCAGGCAGATTGGCCGGACCTATTTTTCAGGTATGTTTGTAACACTGTAAGATCCATGTGGTAGAAGGAGAGTTATATGTGTGATGCATAAAAAATGAATCAATGAATAGGAACACATAAAAGCATTATTATTTACCACAGCACAGCTTCTCTGAGACTGGCTTGTGATTCTTAAAACATAGCTGGCAACAAAAACAGATAGAACAACGGTGTACTTTGTCTATTATCACTGCAAATGATATAAAAGCACATGATGTATTCATGGTGATATTGTAACCATTAATCAAATCATTTTATTTCAATTCAGTTTATCACATATAATAGTGAAATGTATTTGTGAGCACCTCCTATACATTCTTAATGCTACTAAATAAGTAATAATACTAACATCAACATTAGCAATAAGGTATAACTCGACTGAATAGAGATAATAAAACGTTTTTTTTTGCTCCTCTCTTTCTGTGCAGACGCTGATTGTAGCGTGGATTAAGGGCAATTTAAACGTCTACATCAGCAGAGAACTGTGGGACGACCTGCTCTCCGTCCTCTCCTCTCTTACCTGCTGGGATGAGCTGGTCACAGAGTGGTCGCTCACCATGGAAACCCTCACCAAGGTACTGGATGTTATTTTTATCATGTTCTCCCCGGATGTTACAGTATCTTGGAGGTGTCTGTTTCACTGCTTTAACTGAGATATGAACATTTTGTTGTTAACGCAAATTAAAATATGTCAGCTTCTCAGCCCTGTTACTGACGGACAACCTTGGCCATGGATGTTGCCATCCATGCCATCTTAACCAGTGTGGTAACATAAACATGTGTCTTTGTGTGTCAGGTGTTGGCCAGGAACCTGTACAGTGTTGATCTGAATGAGCTGCCTCTGGACAAACTCAGCGAACAAAAACAGAAGAAACACAAAGGAAAAGGTCGGTCAGTCACGAGAGAACCTCACGGCTGTTATATAACACAAAGAACTTCCTGCCAGCGAGTCTGAAATACAGACAGCTCATTTTGTCATCCTGAGCCTATTAATATTTAACCATCTGAGGTCCAAGCAATCACACACAAATGCAAAGGCAATTGATGGGACCCCAGAAAGTTAAGATAATTACATTATATCCATCTGACGTAATCTTTAGCTTCATGCCTAATGTGCAGCATCTCAAAGTCGCAATTAAAACACAGCAATTACTCCAATATCTGACTTTGGCTGTCAGCAGTTGACAACAAATAACAAAAAAAATGTAAGCTGGACAATATAAAAATTTACACCATATGAAAATATCCAGAATTGTAAAATATAGCTGAATGAAAGGAACCTAAGAAGAACTGAGATATTTAAACATGTAATTACTAAATATTAAGAATTTAGAAACGATGATGTGCATCACATCCGTACACTAGTGCTTGCCTTTACACATTACATCAGTCTTGTCTTTACACATTACATCAGTGTATAGTTACAGGTAGAGGTAACTTGTTTCCTGGAATAAGTACAATTTACAAATGAGAAATTCCATCCCTCTCCCTAAACCTGCACCAGGTATAGGTTCGGAGGGCCAGCGACCGATTGTGGATCGCTCCTTTTCTAAGGGCTGGAGCAGAGACCAACCAGGTCAGGCAGCAGCCATGAGGCAGAGAAGCGCCACCACTGCTGGCTCACCAGGCATCGAAAAGGCCAGGAGTATCGTCCGCCAGAAGACTGTAGGTCAGTATCCCTCCTCTAAGAAGACTGTCCTCCTTGTGTGTATGTGTGTATGAAAGTTACATGTTTGTGTATGTGAGTGTTGAAGAGGAACACTCTGTCTTTCCTCAGCAAACTTCATTTGACTTGACGTCTCCTCCACTTTTGCCCTTGTGTCGGTCTGTCTAAAAGGAAGTTGTGGCATATGCTTATTGTCATTTCTCCTCCTCTTGTTTATGCGAAGCCTTCAACTCTGGCAGTTGCTGTGAAAGAAATTGTCATAACAGCAGCGTGCACAGAAATACCAGCACAAGCTTGAAGCAAGATGATGACAACACACGATAAACACAAGTAAAAGGAAATGAGGTCGGGATGAATGGAGATATTTAGGAGCCAATAAGACATCAAAACTGTAACTGTAATGCCAAAATTTAAATAGTAATACTGTTGGGCCAAGAAAGTCTATAAATGTCCACACACCTACTGTATGTCTGCCGTAGGTTAAAATACCATTGCTGACATTTGAGCTTCATTTTATGTGGTTTATCACCACATGTACATTTCTAAATGTGCATTTCCTGTGAGAAATGAGTCCACACGCTTACCAACATTCTCACAGTTTCTGTTCCATTTTTCTTTTTCTGCATTATTGAGCAGAAATCATAGCCGTGGTCAAAACTTGCAGATGACCTCACATTGTAAGTTAACAGTATAATCGATCTAGCATTTTAAAAAATGTAGTGCTCCTGTGTATTGTGGTCTTTTATAGGAGGTTTGAGTTGCACAGAGTGCCGAGCTGCCGCCAGCCTCTCACTGTCTCACCACCTTTCCTCCAGAGCTAACCTTGTCTCACTCCTCCTTCACCTTGCCTGTCTCTTTGCTTCTGTGTCCGCCCTTGAACCTTTCTCCTCTCTGCACTGTCCTGTCACCTGTCTGTCTTTACACTAATTTCTTGTCTTTCTCCCCATACTATCCTTCTATCCATCATCCCTACTCCATAAGTTCTTTTTTATTTATTTCTCTGTGCCCCATATTTTCCTATCTACTCTCCACTCTATCTTGGTTTTCCTTCCTTTCATTCTACCATCCTCACTAATACATCCATCTTTCTTCCACTTACTTGTCACTACAACGATACACCCTTTTCTTCCTTCTTTGCTCTCCTTTTCTGACTCACACCCCTCCCGTTACTCTGTCTCTCTTCTATCTGTTCTTCCCACCTCTTCAGCCCTGCGTAGCTGTTCTACGGGGGACTCTCTGCTGTCCTCAGCCTTTATCCGCAGTGCTAAGAGTGCTCCTGCTCTGGCTCCGCCTCTTCCTGTCCTTCTCCACCACCACCACCCCTTACTACCCCCCCCTTGCCGACCAGCTGGCAGGTACACACTCTTTGCACTACCTGTCTGCCTGCCTGTCTGCCTGGAGACTTTACTTGTCTGTACGTCTGTCAGAAACTGAAACTTTATGCGTGTGTCTCTCTCTGTCAATTTTTCTGACCATCTGCTCGTCATTACTGAAGCATGTGGTCCATCAGGAAATATACAGCACTTCCCTTTCTGACCTGTCATGGAGATGATCAGTGTAATTTCGAGAGATGCTTGAGCACAAAGGATGCGTCATTCTCCTGATCATTCTCCAGTTCTCTAATCATTATCGCTCGACATTTTGCATGTGACGAATGGATGATCAAAGCTTATCGTAGCACCCACTGAAAGGTCATTTTTGTCACGTGTAGAGACTGTTTAAGTTGAGTGATTATGGTTATTGTCTTTGTTTTAACATTAATCTCTATATTTTAATTTTGCCTTGTGAGAGAATGAAGTATTGCCTTGCGAATGCCAAAGAATCATTTCATCTTTGCTCTAAATATATTGCACAGTCTATTTGATGTGAATTGGATATTTTTCACAGGTCGATGGAGACCGCTATTGCGTCTCTGTTTCTGTTTCCATTTCTACCCGTTTCTCTGCCTGCTTTGCCTGGTTCACAGCCTGTTCTCCTGCATCTTTTACTTGTTTGCCTTCCTGCATGTCCCTCTGTTGTGTCTTTAACTCCTTTTGCCTGCAATATTTTCTTCCTAGTATTTATTTCTCCCTTTGTTTTACACCCATGTTGTTGTTCTCCCCATCATTGATGTCATGTGATGTTTAGTTTGATGCCGTTTACTCTTGGGGTGGCATCTAATTTGACTTCTCTGTTATTTCTTGAGGTAATGGTGATGATTTTACTTTATCATATGTTCTGCTCGAGTGTTTTTACTTAGATATTGTTTTAGTTCTGTATTTTGGTGTGCATGTCTTTTATAGATGAAAAAAACTTTTCAAAGGGTTGTTACTCATTCTGTGACCACACAAGTCAGTTGCTGTAAGAACGAACTCACTCTGGAAAATTGTGAATATTATTTTTGTGTTTGGTCATCTTGCTAGACAGTGTTAGCTTGTTGAATTTGATGAAGTTGTAGCCACAATGAGCTGCTCTAATTTACTAGTTGTATCTACAATGTGCTCCTACACAGACTGAGTATGTCAGACCAAAGAAGAAAGTGTTATTAACCACCCAGCCAAATTTGAATGATTCAAAATATCGACCAGTTTATGAAATGGGGTAAAAATGAGCATCATTCTCAGCTCCATGGACTGTGGGGGCATGTCCACTGAATGTGTTGAATCCACACCCACTCGTGGGAGAAGTCAAGCAGCAATTTTGAAGCGACTGAAACGTGTTCTGCTAGGGTGGCAGGGGTACGCTCAGGATTGGCTTCAGTTTGTCATCGAACCACCCTTTAGGACCGCCCACAAAATCCTGGACTGAAAACTGGTGAAAAACTGTTTTTGACCTCTTTAGTAATATATTGTTCAAAGTCTTTTCAGCAACTATTTTCCAACGTATTTTATGTGTTTTGAAAGAAATTTGTCTTTACACAGACTTTAACTTCAAACAAAAAAGGAAGGCACTTAAAGTCATTACTGTCCAGCAGTTTATTAGTTTCTACTTTTTATTCTCTTGCTTAACAACAGACTTACAGATTTAGTTATACAACCCAGCTTAATAATTAACCATAGTTTAGTTTGCTTCAGCACTTTTAGGCACAAATAATGAAATAAATACTAAAATAATATCAATGTTTTATTTCTGTTTAGGTATCTTTGTGGGTCTTTGTTTGTGTATGTCTGTATATGCACGTTTACATGTATCCATTCCTATTTACCCCTCCACTAACCTCACTCCCCTTCCTTCATCTCCCCTCAATTCCCAGACCTCGACGACCCGCCAATCACGCTGACGTCCCGCACCTCTCGGATGCGCCACTCCTCCCAGAGCGACGAGGCCCCTCCTACTTCCTGTTCTGAGGTCTTCCAGGGTGGGGCTTGTGAACTGGATGGCCCGGCCCCTTCCTCCCTCGCAAGGAGCAGCAGCGCCTCTGACGTCATGGAACCTTTCATCGCCGAGCGGGTCAAAGGTGAAGACCCCCAGAGGGATCCCGCTTCAGTCTCAAATCCCCCCCACCACCACCACTCCACAACTTCTTCCTTACTCGCAGCCAACAGCCACACAGCTCAGCCACTCCCACACCCCCCCACCTCCTCCTCTCCCACCCCTCTCACCTTTTCTAACGGTGTTGTTGTCTCGTCCTCAGAGGGACAAGATGATGGTAGTGTTTATGACCACTTCTGGCACCAGATGGGCTCTCGGAGCCAAGGTTCTAGTTCTGATTGGGTAAGCGACTGGGATTCTGCCTTCGCCTGTTCATCTGAAAAGGAAATTGATGTAGAAGAGGGTGAAATGGGTGCTGGGGCAGAGGAGGATGATTTATTCTCCTCGATTAGGGACTACCTCACTCACAAAGGAGGTGAGAGGAAGGAGGAGGCAGGAGAGAAAGATAGTCCTGCTCATGTACTAGAGAACAATGTTGTTACGTTACCTGTACCTGTGCAAACAGAGGCAGATAAAACCCAAATGGAACCCACAGGACAGGTAGAAGAGGCAAGACAGGCGGTGAGAGAGGACAGACAGACTTGTAAAGAGGACAGACAGGTAAGTAAATCCGTGAGACATAGCAGTGTGGATTCAACAGAGGAGAATGAGGGAGAGCAGCGGAGCATCTACGAGTGCCTGGAGCTGCAGTGCCAGTGGCCGTCGCCTAATGCTAGGGGGAGTGCTAGCTTAGAGAGACACGCTGGGGAGAAAAAGGGAGGAGGAAACACAGGGAGGGCAGCAGGATGGGAAGCGAAATGTGACGCGTGGAGAGAAATAGGAGAGGAGAAACAGGATGACAAAGAAGAAGCAACAGCAAAAGAGAAATCCAGTATCATTAGACAAGACACTTATGCAGCAGAATCGAGCGCTGACTCAAATCAAACTCCCCAAACGTCTGACACAACTAAGCCCAAGATGTCCCGTAGTAGCAACAAGAGGCACCATTCTGGAGGTGTTCATGTCAGCTTTAGGCCCTCGACTGAGTCGGTCCAGTTCCACAACCCCCTTGAGAGTAAAGAGGCCCACTGGAAAGCCAGGCTGCGTCGACTCAGTCACTTCCACACACACAGCCACTCAGCTGGGGAGAGGCCAGGGGCCGCAGCTGGGGGGGGGTCTGGTGCAAAACTGGGAGCAGGGGGTGCAGGTAAGTTTGGCTCTGTAGCGGGGATTAGCCATAGAGCAGGGGCACATGAGAAATTAGCCACTGGGACTGTTACAGATAGCAGTGGGGCAGGGAACAGTACATTTGCTGGAGGCCCGGAAAGCAGGGCTGGGACTGGAGGGGACAAGGACAGGCAACATCCGGGATCCTGTGTGGGATCCAACCTGGGCTCTGAGGCTCACTCAGAGGCGTCATCAAGCAGTTCAGGTTTCTCTAGTGTGTCGTCAGGAGTGCGTGGCCGTTTGGGACGTTCCGCCTTGCGATCTCGAGCCTCCCGCTCACGCTCCCAGGAGCCTGGCAGCACTGCCTCACGGCACCACCAGGGGGCTCTCCTTGGTGGAGTCTATAAGACTGTGGTTCACGCTCTGTCCTCAAAGCCCCGGCCCCGAGGTCAGGGGTCATCCCAGGGTTCGTCGCCACAGCGGCAGGGCCGGGCTGCCATGGGTGACGCATCGCTAAGAGACCTCTACTCCCACGTCCTGGGCTACTTTGGACGAAAGACGACCACGCCAGGTGAGGATCGCAACGAACGAAGGGCTCACAAAGGACACAGCAGATACAGCAGCAACTTTGGAAAGACAGATACTCACCAACACACAAACACCAACAACTCTCTTTTTCCTTTTTGGCTGTTTTTTTTAACTGGTTTGTTATGATGGAATGATATTTTTTGGCTGACACTCATCATCTTGCTGCTGGACTGAAATTCAAACTCCCTGTTGATGTGTTTCCTCTTGAACGTAGCCCCTCCTCCAGCCTGCCTCTTGTCAAGGACCCTCCCTCCTCCTCCTTCTCCTCCTCCCCCCCTCATACCATCCCACCTGTTCCTCGGAAGCCCCCTCTCCCTCCCTCCCTCCTCCTCCTGTCCTCTTTCTTCTCAGGGCTTTTGGGGATTTTAACTACCTCTCCTCCTCTCCCTCTTCTCCACCTCCTCCTCCCTGTCCTTGATGTTGCATGCGGCCTCCTCGCGCCTCCTTCGCCTCCCCCGGACTCTGGCCCCTCTTCAGCTGCACAGGAGGAAACAACAGTCTGCAGAAAAAACACAACTTGCTATAGAAAAGATAAAGCAGATATCCGACAGAAAGCACCCCCCCCACACACACATTTTTTGTGTTTTTGTTGCATTTATATTGAAGTGTGTAGATTGAAACATGAGTTCATGAAGCTTAATCAAATGTGCTGATTATTTTTCAAGAGCAAACACTAGTTGCTTCATTTTAACACATTGCTGTAGTTCATGCTCAGACCACTAGAATGCAGCATAAGACCTTATGTGAATGGCCATGTTGGTATAACAGTGGTGTACACATAGAATTTGAATGGATAAGAAAAGGTATGCACTTTCAAAACAACAATCTTCAATGGTTATTTGCCACGCGATCACTTCAAACTCGATGATTGGTAAAGTGCACATTTGATTCAGCAGTACAAATACCCTCTTTCTCATTCATTCTAATTCTTGGGGCAGTTGGCTGCGGCGCTGGGTTCAGATGATTTTGTCTTGAGGATCAGATGTTTGACATGAGCACAGTGATTCGTCAGTTGAATCTGTCTTGATGTGGACATACTGTTGCACAGTCACATTTTTTATTTCCTTTTCTTACTTCATCAGTTGTCTTGCTTGCCAACTTGAGCCAAGTGGTACCTACCAATCGTTTATGTTTGTTTGGTTTGTCAGTGTTTGTGCCAGATGTGTTGGCCACATATGATTAATAATAATAACAATTACTTTGACATGATCATTGATTTTTCAAAATATCATTCCTGATAACAACTTTTTCAGTGAATCTAGTCGACACCTCAATCATCTGGTACTCCATGCAGACAAAATCCAGATGTTATGTTCTGTCACTGTCTGGCTGTGTGTTGAACTACTTAAGTCTTGACTGCTGATGGTTATGCATAATCCTTGTTCTATGAGCACAGGTGGAGCTTAGCCACACAACTTCACTGACCATAGCGCTAAAAATTTGCATGTCTGTGCTCAGCCGATTTTTAGAATGAGCCCGCACAATCACACGGGACAGCGACGTGGAGTTGGAATTGACATTCAAAGTCATGTCCTTTTTTTTAATTTAAATTTTACAGTAGTGCAGCCGCTTGAGCTGCAGTGTTGTGTGCTATGCTGCACTCCCTGATCCTGTATTTGCTTCCTTACAATAACTGTGAATAACACGCAACCTTAAGGGTCCCCGCCCTGAACTGAGCTGTGTGTCTACGTTATTGATTGGATGTAAAAGATGCTGTATTCCAAAGACATCAGCTTTCAGTAGTCTGTAGCTGATTTACTGATCTGCTCTCCTGAGTAATGCTATTAGAGTTATAGCATAGTTTAAAGCTTTGGGGAGTCATCATTAAACACACAACTCGATAGGAGGACAACATTACTGGGCTCATCCTGATGGTATGATGCATAACATGCAAATATTCATTGCACAGATCTGCAAGAAGCCGCGTTGGAGACTGTGTGAAATATAACTGTCCGCTAACATCACAGCTTAGCATTTCAATAGTTTATGTAGGCATGTCCAAATTTTTATTTATTAGCCCTTTATGTATTATTTATGTATAAGATTGGGATCTTATTGTTCAGGCCAACATATTTTACTGTATCCAAGTCCTGTTGCTGTTGGTGATGTCATGGCAAATAACCATTACAGTCTAATAGCCTACCTTTTGACACATTTTCATGGTGTTTTAACATTCAGGAGAGAAGATGTTTCTGAGTAGGAAAACACAGTAATATTCAAAGTAAGATTAATTTTAATTCACGGAAGTTATTCTGTTGTAAGTTGTTCCATTTCTGCTAACTTTAGTCCTCTCCCTGTGGTCACAGGCAGCCAGATGCTGATTCGATTTAATAAGCAGCTAAAACTTAAATGACAGAGAGGAATTTCTGCACTGACCTCTGTGGTTTGAAAGTTTTGAAAATGTCTCGCCACATCCGGGGACAGACATTGTCCTGCCCTGAGTGATTTAAGATTGCGCATGCAGGGCGCGTTCTGTGGTGAAGTGACCGTTGTGTAAGACTGGAGGGATCCGGCCTTAAGTCCTTGAAAGGAAAAACGTGCAGCAGGGTAACATTTTCATCAGCTAGGTGGCAGCAAAGTAAAGATTTTCATTCAGCCTTCAGTACCCATCATTCAGCTTTATTGATCAAAGTCAATGTCCACCCTGTCAGCCACAGGTTCAGGAAGTAAAGATGAGTTGGTTAATACTGTAGGCTGCATTCACTCCCATCTCAATTTGGATTGATTTACGCTCAGAGTGAAACTCGCATCAACTCGCTGCCATTGCTACCGATCTAACAGCAACATAACTGCACTAATGTAGGTGTCTGATATGCTGCCTGTTTGGACCTAACAAGGTGATACTCTCTCTCGCTCACTCTCTGTGCATGGTGTGATTTAACTCCTGCATTGCTTTTCTGGTGGGTTTGCCTGCTGTGTTGTGGCTTGTTTTTTTGTTTTTTAACAACCGGTCTTCTGCTAACTTCAGGGCCTACAGTACATACACATCAGGACTGCTCTTACAATTCAGAGAGAGAAGCTCCATTTTGTTGTATGGATATTGTGACATTTTAAAATAATATCTGAACACTACCAGCAGCATTCATCTAGAAATGAAACAGGATAAAAAAATATAAAAAAATTCTCATTATATACCTAATAGAATAAACAGCACAAATTTAATGGACTTTAATTTAGACTTGATTATAGTTTACTCAGTCTAGTGTCTTTTGTGTGGGTATGGATTTGTCACTGTCTACCTTTGTGTGTTTATTCATTTCTTTCTCCATATGTTTGTCAACATCTTACCTGTCTGCGTGCATATCTGTAAATATCCATCCACTTTTCCATCATTTCTGTGTATTTATGTGTGTATGTACATGAATACTCTCGGTGTTTGACTATCATATATCTGCCTCTAGTCAACAAAGAGGAGGTGGTTCAGAAGGCTCGTCCAGTCTCCAGTGACGTCGGAAGCACCAACCCAAACTTCTCTGACCTCATGGATGAGTTTATCCAGGAGAGACTAAGGGCCAAAGGAACAGCGGTGAATACAAGAAGCACAAACACACAGATACTTCAAGTTTCTGTGTTGGGGCAGGGGACAAAGAAACATTTGCTGCTTTCTTCTTGATACGCAGGGCCGTCGTGGCAGCAGCCCGGGAAGTCTGGAGGTTCCCAGAGACCTGCCGGAGCTCCTAGAGGCAGGTCAGAGTCCTGGATCCCGACCATCAGACGATCATCGTCCCATTGATGATCCAGGGGTTCCCTCTGAATGGACGTCTCCTGCAAGTGCCAGCGGTTCTGATGTCATCAGCTCTGACAGCCAGTCAGACTCCTTTAATGCCTTTCAGTACTCCACCTGCAAGTTTGATAGTAAGGACCAAAACTATTGTTGTTGGTTGTTTTTTTTATAATGTATACAAAGCGAGGCACTGCTACAGAATATGTTTTTATATAGAGATTACCATGATTTGACTTATCTGTGCATGTTTTATCTTGTCAAAAATAACAGCATAGTTTGATTTATAGATAGATGATAGATAATAGATTGGTAAAGGATTATCAATGTTTTCAAAATGTTTTTTAACTGTTTACATTATTATAACTAACTTTAACATGAACTTCAAGACAAAACCAAATGGAAAGATGAAGGCCTGTGTCAATGTTTACCCTTAATTTGGAAACAAATACATAATCCCTGATAAATGTGCAATGGTGAGCTTTTTGTTTGTTTCTTCGTAGATTTCACTTTCAGTTCAGAAGCGGGTGGAGGAGGAGGAGCTGGATCTGGAGGTGGAGGTGGAGGTCGAGGCAGCTCACTGGACCAGGACAGCCTTGGAGGAGGCGTGGCTTGCGAAGAACATGAAGTAGCCAGTTTGACAACGCTTCACCTCGACTCAGAGACCAGCAGCCTGAGCCACACTGTTACTGTTACCGGTACGTGAATAACGCAAGCGTCTCTCCGGCTACTGCGTTATTTCAGCAGTTCTGAATCTTTGTTGTGTGTACTGTGCTTTTCTTTGTCCAGGCTCTGAGAGTGCATCTCCCATGCATTCCCTTGGGGGTTCTCGCTCCCAGACGCCATCCCCTGCCACACTGACAGCAGAGCACACCGATCACACACACTCCCACTCACACACACACCTACAGCTGGACCAGAAGCTCCACAACTCTGTCCTGCAGACTCCAGATGACCTGGGTAATGCTCATGTGCACACATCAACGCGTACTTTCTTCTGCTAAGCTCTTATAGTGTCAGTTGGAGGCCAGAGTGACTGATTGATTAATTGACTGATTCTAGAAACCAGCGAGTTCCCCAGCGAGAACTGCAGCGTGATGGCAGGCGGCTCTCTAACTGGATGGCACGCAGATGTTGCCACGGTAATGTGGCGCAGGATGCTGGGTATCCTGGGAGATGTCAATACCATCAAAGACCCAGAGATCCATGCTCAGGTCTTCGACTACCTGTGTGAACTGTGGCAGAACCTGGCCAAGGTGTGTCCTAAAACAACTATTTTAGTAGACGCTTTCTGTCAAGATTGTGTGGGAGTGTCTAAAAATGATTATTTTCTTTTCAGATAAGAGATAATTTGGGCATTTCTCTGGACAACCAGTCATCCCCCCCCTCCCCCTGTTCTGATCCCACCCCTGAGAATCCTCACCCCCTGGCTCTTTAAGGTAGGTGTGAATGAGTGATCACTATAGGACTTAAAGGAGACATAGTTTTTTGTTTTTTCTTTACCTGTTTATTCTCATATGTGTGTGTATATTTGCGTGTGTGTTCTCCTCCAGGCCACTATGCTGACAGAGCGTTACAAACAGGGTAAGCTTCATGCCTACAAGCTGATCTGCAGGATCATGAAGAGACGGCAAGATGTTTCCCCAAACACAGACTTTCTCACACACTTCTATAACATCATGCACCAGGGACTGCTGCACCAAGACCAGGTGTGTGTGTGTGTGTGTGTGTGTGTGTGTGTGCGTGTGCGTGTGCGTGTGCGTGTGCGTGTGTGTGTGTGTGTGTGTGTGTGTGTGTGTGTGTGTGTGTGTGTGTGTGTGTGTGTGTGTGTGTGTGTGTGTGTTTTAAGTTTTAACATTAATTTTCATGACATTTTTAAGGTGTGCTCTTTTAGCTATGGGATTGTGTTTAAAAACTTTCTGCAGGACATTGTGAACACCATCATAAAGCACTGCAGTCCCAGGTTCTTCAGTATCGGCCTACCTGGAGCCACCATGCTGATCCTGGACTTCATCATTGCAGCTTCTAGAGTCACCGCCTGCTCATCACTCAATGTAAAAAAAAAACCCCACAATGTGTTGTTTTGTTTGCAATAACAGAAGCTGGCATTGACTTTATTTGTGACGTCTTTCTCTCTACCTCGTCCCCTTCCTTCCTTTCCAGGCTCCGAGAGTAGAGGCTCAGATCCTGCTCGGGTCTCTGGTGTGTTTTCCCAATTTGTATGGGGAGCTTCCAGCCCTCCATCCCACCACAGCTGACGTGGTGCTTACTAAGTTCCCTGACGTCAAGGTAGGTTGAAGCAATAGTAATATGAGTTTTAGAGGCCTCCGACCTTGGGTTATATCATTATTTTTTGAATCAGTAAATAGGGAGAATGCCTAAAAAAACACACACCAGAGCATTGGGTCAGTCACTTAAACCAAACTTTATCAGCTTTGTGTATAATCCAGGTAAGTCCAAACCTTCTAACGCACGTCTCTGCTATCAATAGGGGGTCTCAGAACCAAGTGAATAGATTAATGTCTCATCAGTCATTCTTGTAACAGTCCAGAGCTATGGGGGTAATGTTGTTATTGTTGTTGTTGCTGCTGTGTAAACTGCTAATGCCATGCGCGGCAGCATCTCGGGCCAGCTCACCGGCTTCTTTGGTTTCTTACAAAGTTGAAACTTGTTTTGAATCAGTAAGCGGTAATTAACACCGACCTGAGGGACGGGGCCGGCGAGCGTGTGAATGTGTGTGAGGGCGTGTGTAAATAAGTGTGTGTGTGTGTGTGTGTTTGTGTGTGTGTGTGTGTGTATATTAAAATCTCATAAGCTAATTCTGTGGTTCACTTTTTTCATTATCTGGACAGTCATCCTCTTCATTGTGCACACCTGGAGGAAAGGTTAACTTTACAGGATGTTGCAAAGTGTTTACAATTTCATACAAAGCAGAACTAGTGTTTTGTTTTGTGTCGTTTGAAGCCGATGGACTAAGTTTGTCTTTGTCTTTTTTTAGGAGCACGTTATCAAAACCATCCTGTCTTCTGCCAAGGATGAACCCTCCGCTCCTGCTCGGTAAGTGTGAGCGTAGTGTGTCAGTGTAACAGCAGGACATCTGACTGCACCTCTTCGTGCTCATGTGTTCACTGATGATTTTGTGTATCTATTTCCGTACGTGTAACAGCAGCATGTGTTCACAGTTTGCTCACACTACGTATTTTTTTTTCTTCTTGTCTTGGTAGGTGTGTGGCTCTGTGTAGTCTGGGTATCTGGCTGTGCGAGGAGTTGGCTCACGGGACTCAACATCCACAGATTAAAGATGCTCTCAACGTCATCTGCGTTACCCTGAAGGTCAGTCACAACTCTGCACTGCTTTTAATAATGTTACATCCTGACTCTAAAATGTAACTTCCTTCCAACGTCAAACATAAACTATAAATTAGTCAGTGAAACATAAATCAAATAGGACTGCATATCATCCCAGCTGAATAAGATGATCTCATGCAGCCCTTTGGCCCTTGCCTGTTCTCAAACATTGTCCCTGCTGACCATGTTACTCTCTGTCTCTGTCTCTGACTGTGATCTAGTGAGATCAGACCAAAGCAAAGAATCTGTATCAAACAGAAAGCTGATTGGACGCCTGTCTCACTCTATACAACACTGATAGTTTCTAAACATCTGTTCCTCTTCTGTCTGCATGTTTGATTCGGCCTACTTTACTTAAAAAACACTATATTAATAAAACTTGATGAATAACTATAATAATGTATCACTATAATAATTGATATAACTATTATAGCAACTGTTTCTTTAAGAGTAATTCCCAATCATCTTTTTCATATTTATTTAAAGTTTGACACCACATAATGAGAGAACTGAACTTTGGCTCTGAATTTGTGTCATATGTTGCTGTAATCTAGTGATGTATGACTTTTTTCAAACTTGAAACTGACTGATAATATTGTGCACACTATTTAATAACTCTGGTTCTTTATGCACTGCTTTGGAAAACAAGACAACACAAAGACAGATCAATGGGATTAAAAATCCGATTTCAAATAAGGGAGGATGCAGCTGGTTAAAGTGACTTTAAACACATTGAAATCCTGCCTGAATCTGGACATTTTGGTTGCTGATGTGTTTAACATGGCCGGCCCGCAAGGAGCCAAAGTATGATGGAAAACATTGTTGGAGATGATTGTTAGTGTTGGTGAAATTGTCTCAGTTGGTATTGTCTGTTTCAGGCCACTAGACTGGGAGGCCTGTGGATCAGAATAATACTGTCCAACATTTGCTGTCTCATCTATGGCCAAGTGGCTCTAGATGGACACACACACACACACACACATACCTTCTCCACCTTGGAATCCCCAGCTTGTGTATCGGCAGCCAATGGCCTGCTAAGACATTACAGCAATACACACACCTGCTCTTGGGAGCAAACCTTGGACTGTCAATATGTTTGGTCCTCCTTCAGATAGGAGACTTATCCAGAGGGAATGCTGCAAGCTGTATCACACACATGCACAGACAGACAGACAGACACACACACACACACACACACACACACACACACACGCACACACACACACACACACACACACACGGTATCGCATATATACACACATCTTGTCCATTTTTGCATCACACATAAAGCTTAAGAGATTGTCATATTTCCATGCAGAGCCACTTCTTGTTGTCCTCATCATTTCGCTACCCGTTGGTGCGCCTATCCAGAACTATTTTGTCAGCGGTGATCCTCATTAGTCCCACTGATCCATTCTCAGCATTCTCTCTTTTTCCACTGATTGACCTGTATTTTATTGTATTTTTAAAAAAAAAATCATATATAAGTAAAAATAAAATAAGCATTTTATTCATTTATTAATATATAAATACCAATATTACAACAATAATATCAATAATTATAACAACTGTATTGACATAATTACACAAATAATTTATGCCCTTTAATTATTTATAATGGGTGTAATCTGTTATCCAACCCTCTGTCATATAGCATTTCCTTATTTAAGAGTAAAATCCATGCAACCCTAAAATCTGCTTCCATTTTAGTTTAAAAACTGATATGGTTGAATTTTATTATTTCCCAGCATGTTGATTTAAAATGTAAAATGTACCCACAGAACCTGTGAATTAACACAAATGCTCCGATGTGTGTCTGGTCACCCAGTATCCCAATAAGAATGTAGCACTGGTGGCGTCAGACATCCTTCACCTGCTGATCAGTCACGTGGATCATCTTCAGAAATTCCCCCCTGACACTCCAAAGAAGATCGTAGAGGTGAGAGATAACTTGAGTGTACGCCTGAACAGTGATTGGAATATTTCCATAACGCTAGCTTTATTTATTATTCATTGTTTCATGTTGTGTGAAGCAAATGTCTCGTTTAAATCCTTTTATAAATGCCTATTGGTGGATTGACTCTACTACTCTGTTCTGGATTTCTTAAGTCTTGTTTAATTTGCAAATGTAATGTCATATTTTCTTCATATTGGCTATTTTCAGCAGCAGCATTAATAGTAGAAGTTGTAGCAGTATCAGTTTAATCAAAGAAAATTTTTTGTCTGATTTTATTTTGTTCAGATTTTGATCGCCACCATCACATACTTGTTGCCTGCTACCGAGTCCTCTCCTCATGAACTGGATAAGAGGGTAACATGCACACACAAAAGTTCTCAGTGTCTCACTATATTACTCATTTGGCTTGGAAAGTAACCTTACACCTGTACGCAGCTGGTAGTGTCCCTCCTGTTGTGTCTGTTGGACTGGGTGATGGCTCTGCCTCCAAAGACTCTTCTTCAACCCGTTCAAACGCGAAGCCCCCCAGAGAAGGATCAGCCTACCAAGACTCTGCTCAGCTGTATTTATAAGGTGTGTTTAGTAAACCTGAACGTAATGAGGCAGAAAGGAGTTCAGTATCACATAATATCCCTTTTCCTTTGTCTAGGTGTTGCATGGTTGCGTGTACGGAGCCCAGTCTTTCAACAGTCCCAAGTATTACCCGCTGCAGCTGTCAGACCTGCTGAGCTCAGACTATGACCCATTCCTACCGTTAGAGAACCTCCGGGAACCAGAACCCCTTCACAGCCCGGACTCCGAACGCTCCAGCAAACTACAGCCAGTTACTGAAGGTATTTTATCAAACACCAGGGCCACAGTGCATAACCTTTTAGACCCCAAAACACCACTACTCACCCAGTATCAGATTTAGCTGAGGTGCTGGAGCTAAAACTTTCAAATTAAATAAAAAAACAACGTAAAAAAAACCCTTCTTCAAGGTACCTCTTCTTACCTTTTAAGATCTCTGACAGACAATTTTCTAATTTAAAAAGATTTGGGTTTAAATCTAAACTGATTTACAAGATACAAAAACAAATCATGTGAAAATGTATTTTGATTTTCAAATGGTCAGAAATATATTACAGACATTGAAGTCTGCACCCAGTGCATATCTATATCTGGCCCGGAAATGGACACAATCTTGGGCCTAATGACCCAGAGCCGTCCAGCAAACCAGTGCCAATCACTAAAGATGGGGGAAAAAGTTAGGTGTGTGTATGTGAGTGCACCTGTCTGCATCCGTGTGAGAGTGTGTATTGTCCCCTGCTGTGGTCTACCAGGACACACTTTCTAGTCTAATGACTGGAGCACCTTGATAGACCATGCCTCTCTTCTTTCTCTCTTCTCTTCTTTGTATCTTCTTGTTTTCACTGGTTCACTTCCTTTCTCCTGTCATGTCCATTTAACATTACTCTCTGCTAATATTTTTCTCACCTCTGTTACATTTTTACACAAGTCTACTACAGTTCATTCATCTTTCCTCTGTGTTTGTCTTCCTCCTTCTGAGCTCTCCTGAGGATTAGGGAGTCACTGAGAATGTCTGGTCAATACATATCTGTACTCTACGCGCAGCTCTGTCGATAAGGAGCTGCTGGAAAGCATGTGTGTGGATCGCAGTGTGTGTGTAATGATGTTGATTAGCCAGGATCTGCCGGCAGCACAGTGTGTGATGGCATTGGCATTTCTTCTCAGCATGAGGCAAACTATGTACAAGTTTAAATGTGTGTCTGCACCACCGCCTAGATTTTTACTGTAATTCCTGAAGTTTTGTTGTAATTTGGAACCTAAATGTCAAAGAGACTTTTAATATCTGGAACCCTGAATTCTTTTTTCTGACTGTCTGTCCTCTGCAGTTCGCAGCCGCATTCAGCAGGGCCTGGTTTCCATCGCAGCCAGAACAGTTATCACGCATTTGGTCAACCATCTAGGACATTATCCAATGTGTGGAGGGCCTGCTACTCTGTCTAGTCAGGTACTGTTGCTGTGTGTGTATCTGGTGGTAATAATGGCATAAGTATGATGTACTATTTGGTTTGTCCTAAAGGGAGTTTTTTTTATGTCCTCTTTTATTTTAGGTTTGTGAAAACCAAGACAACCCATTTTGTGAGAGTGCAGATCTGGGACCGGAGCTTTTCCATTCACCAAACCTACAGTTTCTGGTTCTGAACGGCTCCACTCTGCTCTCAGTGTATCAGGTAAACCTCAACCGAAAGAAAGACACGCACAGAGTCGCCTGGGGACCAGATGAATCTGTAGGCTCTTCTTTTTTTCAGTATCTTTCACCAAGTCGCCCCAAAAAACCCCTCTTAACTCTTATTTTGGCTTCTTTTTTTTTTTTGGCTTGTTTTTAATGACTAACTGAGGCTGTCAAAAACCAAAGTGGTACTCACCGACGCTGGGGCTGCAAAGCAGCAGTGAACACACATTGTGTGTGTGACATCTAGCTGTCGTTACAAACACACACACATGTTCGTCTCACAAATAACGACAGTTCATCGAACATGTTTATCTTGCAGAAATTGTGCAAATGTGTAATTCTGCCGTTGCTCCCACATTTGAGTGTGCACTTGGTTCTTGCGCATCAGAACAGATGCTGATAGAAAGCATCGTCATTTTGCTGTTTAAAAAGGACATTTTCAACAAAACTGCAACTCACAGTGTCTCCTTTAATATTTGATACTTTAAGTGTTTAACCATCGTTCCTTGTCTTCCTCTGTTTTTCCAGATCCGATCAGAGTCTGGTGTACCAGGAGGTGGAATGACAGCCGGTTTGTCCTCTGCTCCCGCTTGCGTCCGTGTCATCATCCGAGACGTGGCCGGAAAACACTCCTGGGACTCTGCCGTTCTCTACGGGCCGCCACCATCTTCCCCGAGCAGCCCAACACACACATTTCTGTCACACACACAATCACCTCACAGCGCGAGCCTTCATTTACGCACCCCACCAGGAGGTCCGTCGAAAAAGATGGTAGCGAAGAGAGAACGCAGCGAAGAAGAGGTGCAGGAGGAGAGGGAGGCGGAGGAGAGGAAGAGAGATGGACGGTGAAAGGCAAGGGTTTCAGGCTGAGGAGGAGGAGGAGGAGGAGGAAGCAGAGGAGAGGAAAGTCAGCGAGGAGGAGAAGGGAGATCAAAGAGGAGGTGAAGTAGATGAGGAAGAGGCGGAGCAGCAGCGGAGGAGGAGAAGAACGATCATGGGATGGATGAGGAGGCGGATCGAGGGGAGTCGGCTTGGAGCAGCTTCTAGCTCCGCCATTGGCTAAACGTGTGTGTCGGGAGGCCGTGCCAGCGTGGGACTCACTGACGGAGGGGGACGATGCACTGGATGAAATGCTACAGTACCTGGGGTACTCGAGTCCTGAGTGCCTACAGAGAGCAGGTACATACACACACACACACACACACACACACACACACACACAGTACTTTACAGACAGCAATTTGTTCTGCATCCAGTCAACACAAATATTGTCCTGAAGTTCAAAAGAACACAGAAAAACTTTGTTTACAGCTATCTTTGTCCCCCGATTGGTCCCTTTAGGCATGCCACTCAACATCCCAGCCCCTCCTCCGGCGTGTGTTTCAGAAAAGCAGGAAAACGATGTGATTAACGCCATCCTGAAGCAGAGCGCTGCCGAAAGAGAGTTCGTCCTTCATGTACGTACTCTCCTCACCCATACGAACACGAGTTTCATCTTTTGAATCTTTGTGATAACTCCAGTAAAAAAAATCACAAGATGCTACAGTCCCACAGCGAGACTTATTTCAAGCAAATGTCTTACTTGTCCATGAAAATATTGTGTGTATTTGGTCTGTCAACAAATCGAGCTACATCAAGAATTTTGGTGCAACATATGAGACCCAGCGGCAGAAAAACACTATCTAGAAAATGGTCTTGTTGTGATATTTTGTCAGCCTCAATTTTATTCTGCTCATAATTTAATTCAATTTGAACAAATTGTATTAAATTGTGACCAGCGTGAAAATGTTTTCACTTAACGTAAGTGACATCTCTAAAAGAAACACCCAGTTCTTTTGTGTGAAACTGTTTTTTTTGTTTTTTAATATTTCAGCGAGGCGAGGAGTTGAACATGAGGGCAGTACAGCAGACTGAACCAGAGACTCAGACACCACAGTCAGCCTTCTACTATTGCAGACTACTGATCAATATATTGGGACTCAATTCCTGGGAGAAGAGGTGAGACCAGAGACAGACATGCACAAGAAAACCATATTAAAGTGGATTTTTTTTATTTTATTTTATCCTAAACAACACTGACATTCAAGTAACAGCAGTGAAGTAGAAAATATCTCTGTCTTTGATTGCATCCGTGGCTTCTCTAAATGTCACATTCACTGCATTTATTTTAGAGATTTAGTTTGTGGCAAACCGCAGTGTGAAGAAGGATAGTCCACCAAAGTTTTTGTAAAGTATTTGTTCTTTATCTTCCAAGGACATTTTTTTAACTTTTCGAATCTACTCGTAAATAAAAGGGATTTTTTATATAATCATAAGAAAATCTTAAACCAAAAACAATAATAATAATAAAGCTTTTTTTGCCTGAGTTTTCTGTTTTTTAGGTTGCTGTATGTGTGTGGGAAGTCTTTGATGAATGTTTGTCTCCCCAAATGAGACAAAAAAAAAGTATTTTGTGGTAATTAGACACTGCATTCGCTCATTCAGATCGTACTGCATATCATCCTCTCAGTGACTCTGGGCTAGAAAAACACAATGTCAAGGTATCACTTTAAATATGTCTGGCTAGCTAATGGACACTCATCGCTCTTTATACTTTATCCAGGGAATTACAGTGTCTTGCATTCAGCCCGCACAATAGACTTCTTAACACACTGCGTGTTTGCGTGTGTGTGTCTGTAGGAGAGTGTGATAATGAGTATAGTGCTGTATTGATCAAACTCAGCCCATTTGGAGTTATAATAAAAGGTAGTTGAAGAAGAGAATGTTAGTGGCAGAAGTGGCAAATCAGAAAAAAACAGGATGAATGAGGCATGTTTAGATAAAAAAAAATGTGCGTGTGTGTGTATGTGCGTGCGTGTGCGCACATGTGTCCTTTTATGCTTTTCCCTATAATCCGGGGTGTAAATGGAGTCTTTGAGAGCAGAGAATGAGGCCATTACCAAGTATCAGTTTAATAAAGAGCAAATTGCTCTCTCTCTCTCTCTCTCTCTCTCTCTCTCTCTCTCTCTCTCTCTTTATCTCCCGCTCTTTCACTCTCTCTGAAAAGAATGATGTGTCATTATCAGTCCACTCCAAAAGCCTCACTGCTCATGTCTTGGTTTTATGTGAGCGTCGTGGAGGTTAGCG
>ML240783.1:0-74386 GCA_004119915.2 Collichthys lucidus | reverse complement strand
TACTGTAAAGTACTGTTACAAGGTACTACTGTAAAGTACTGTTACAATGTACGACTGTAAAGCACTGTTACAAGGTACTACTGTAAAGCACTGTTACAAAGTACTACTGTAAAGTACTGTTACAAAGTAGTACTGTAAAGTACTGTTACAAAGTACTACTGTTACAAAGTACTACTGTAAAGTACTGTTACAAGGTACTACTGTAAAGTACTGTTACAGAGTACTACTGTTACAAAGTACTGCTGTAAAGCAGTACTGTAAAGTACTGTTACAAAGTACTACTGTTACAAAGTACTACTGTAAAGTACTGTTACAAGGTACTACTGTAAAGTACTGTTACAAAGTACTACTGTTACAAAGTACTACTGTAAAGTACTGTTACAGAGTACTACTGTTACAAGGTACTACTGTAAAGCACTGTTACAAGGTATTACTGTAAAGTACTGTTACAAAGTACTACTGTTACAAAGTACTACTGTAAACTACTGTTACAAGGTACTACTGTAAAAGTACTGTTACAAAGTACTACTGTAAAGTACTGTTACAAAGTACTACTGTTACAAAGTACTACTGTAAAAGTACTGTTACAGAGTACTACTGTTACAAAGTACTACTGTAAAGCACTGTTACAAGGTACTACTGTAAAGCACTGTTACAAGGTATTACTGTAAAGTACTGTTACAAAGTACTACTGTAAACTACTGTTACAAGGTACTACTGTAAAGTACGGTTACAAAGTACTACTGTAAAGCACTGTTACAAAGTAGTACTGTAAAGTACTGTTACAAGGTACTACTGTAAAGTACTGTTACAAAGTACTACTGTAAAGTACTGTTACAGAGTACTACTGTTACAAAGTACTACTGTTACAATGTACGACTGTAAAGCACTGTTACAAGGTACTACTGTAAAGCACTGTTACAAAGTACTACTGTAAAGTACTGTTACAAAGTAGTACTGTAAAGTACTGTTACAAAGTACTACTGTTACAAAGTACTACTGTAAAGTACTGTTACAAGGTACTACTGTAAAGTACTGTTACAGAGTACTACTGTTACAAAGTACTGCTGTAAAGCAGTACTGTAAAGTACTGTTACAAGTATACTGTTACAAAGTACTACTGTAAAGTACTGTTACAAGGTACTACTGTAAAGTACTGTACAAAGTACTACTGTAAAAGTAGTTACAGAGTACTATGTTACAAGGTACTACTGTAAAGCACTGTTACAAGGTATTACTGTAAAGTACTGTTACAAAGTACTACTGTTACAAAGTACTACTGTAAACTACTGTTACAAGGTACTACTGTAAAAGTACTGTTACAAAGTACTACTGTAAAGTACTGTTACAAAGTACTACTGTTACAAAGTACTACTGTAAAAGTACTGTTACAGAGTACTACTGTTACAAAGTACTACTGTAAAGCACTGTTACAAGGTACTACTGTAAAAGTACTGTTACAAAGTACTACTGTAAAGTACTGTTACAAAGTACTACTGTTACAAAGTACTACTGTAAAAGTACTGTTACAAAGTACTACTGTTACAAAGTACTACTGTAAACTACTGTTACAAGGTACTACTGTAAAAGTACTGTTACAAAGTACTACTGTAAAGTACTGTTACAAAGTACTACTGTTACAAAGTACTACTGTAAAAGTACTGTTACAGAGTACTACTGTTACAAAGTACTACTGTAAAGCACTGTTACAAGGTACTACTGTAAAGCACTGTTACAAGGTATTACTGTAAAGTACTGTTACAAAGTACTACTGTAAACTACTGTTACAAGGTACTACTGTAAAGTACGGTTACAAAGTACTACTGTAAAGCACTGTTACAAAGTAGTACTGTAAAGTACTGTTACAAGGTACTACTGTAAAGTACTGTTACAAAGTACTACTGTAAAGTACTGTTACAGAGTACTACTGTTACAAAGTACTACTGTTACAATGTACGACTGTAAAGCACTGTTACAAGGTACTACTGTAAAGCACTGTTACAAAGTACTACTGTAAAGTACTGTTACAAAGTAGTACTGTAAAGTACTGTTACAAAGTACTACTGTTACAAAGTACTACTGTAAAGTACTGTTACAAGGTACTACTGTAAAGTACTGTTACAGAGTACTACTGTTACAAAGTACTCCTGTAAAGCAGTACTGTAAAGTACTGTTACAAAGTACTACTGTTACAAAGTACTACTGTAAAGTACTGTTACAAGGTACTACTGTAAAGTACTGTTACAAAGTACTACTGTTACAAAGTACTACTGTAAAAGTACTGTTACAGAGTACTACTGTTACAAGGTACTACTGTAAAGCACTGTTACAAGGTATTACTGTAAAGTACTGTTACAAAGTACTACTGTTACAAAGTACTACTGTAAACTACTGTTACAAGGTACTACTGTAAAAGTACTGTTACAAAGTACTACTGTAAAAGTACTGTTACAAAGTACTACTGTTACAAAGTACTACTGTAAAAGTACTCTTACAGAGTACTACTGTTACAAAGTACTACTGTAAAGCACTGTTACAAGGTACTACTGTAAAGCACTGTTACAAGGTATTACTGTAAAGTACTGTTACAAAGTACTACTGTAAACTACTGTTACAAGGTACTACTGTAAAGTACGGTTACAAAGTACTACTGTAAAGCACTGTTACAAAGTAGTACTGTAAAGTACTGTTACAAAGTAGTACTGGAAAGTACTGTTACAGAGTACTACTGTAAAGCAATGTTACAAAGTAGTACTGTTACAAAGTACTACTGTTACAAAGTACTACTGTAAAGCACTCTTACAAAGTACTACTGTTACAAAGTACTACTGTAAAGTACTGTTACAAAATGCTAGTGTAAATTACTGATACAGAGTACTACTGTTACAAAGTACTACTGTAAAGTACTGTTACAAATTGCTAGTGTAAAGTACTAATACAGAGTACTTCTGTTACACAGTGCTAGTGTAATGTAGTGTTATAGTGTACTATTGTTACAAAGTGCTAGTGTAATGTAGTGTTACAGAGTACTACTGTTACAAAGTGCTAGTGTAATGTAGTGTTATAGTGTACTACTGTTACAAAGTGCTAGTGTAATGTAGTGTTACAGAGTACTACTGTTACAAAGTGCTAGTGTAATGTAGTGTTACAGAATACTTCTGTTACAAAGTGCTAGTGTAATGTAGTGTTACAGAGTACTACTGTTACACAGTGCTAGTGTAATGTAGTGTTACAGAGTACTACTGTTACAAAGTGCTAGTGTAATGTAGTGTTACAGAGTACTACTGTTACAAAGTGCTAGTGTAATGTAGTGTTACAGAGTACTACTGTTACACAGTGCTAGTGTAATGTAGTGTTACAGAGTACTACTGTTACACAGTGCTAGTGTAATGTGGTGTTACAGAGTACTACTGTTACACAGTGCTAGTGTAATGTGTGTTACAGAGTACTACTGTTACACAGTGCTAGTGTAATGTGGTGTTACAGAGTACTACTGTTACACAGTGCTAGTGTAATGTGGTGTTACAGAGTACTACTGTTACACAGTGCTAGTGTAATGTGGTGTTACAGAGTACTACTGTTACACAGTGCTAGTGTAATGTGGTGTTACAGAGTACTACGTTACACAGTGCTAGTGTAATGTGTGTTACAGAGTACTACTGTTACACAGTGCTAGTGTAATGTGGTGTTACAGAGTACTACTGTTACACAGTGCTAGTGTAATGTGGTGTTACAGAGTACTACTGTTACACAGTGCTAGTGTAATGTAGTGTTACAGAGTACTACTGTTACACAGTGCTAGTGTAATGTAGTGTTACGGAGTACTACTGTACACGTGCTAGTAATGTATGTATGTTACAGAGTACTACTGTTACACAGTGCTAGTGTAATGTAGTGTTACGGAGAAGTAATGTTACACAGTGCTAGTGTAATGTAGTGTTACGGAGTACTACTGTTACAAAGTGCTAGTGTAATGTAGTGTTACAGAATACTACTGTTACACAGTGCTAGTGTAATGTAGTGTTACAGAGTACTACTGTTACACAGTGCTAGTGTAATGTAGTGTTACAGAGTTACTATGTTACACAGTGCTAGTGTAATGTAGTGTTACAGAGTACTACTGTTACACAGTGCTAGTGTAATGTAGTGTTACAGAGTAGTACTGTTACACAGTGCTAGTGTAATGTAGTGTTACAGAGTACTACTGTTACAAAGTGCTAGTGTAATGTAGTGTTACAGAGTACTACTGTTACAAAGTGCTAGTGTAATGTAGTGTTACAGAGTACTACTGTTACAAAGTGCTAGTGTAATGTAGTGTTACAGAGTACTACTGTTACACAGTGCTAGTGTAATGTAGTGTTACAGAGTACTACTGTTACACAGTGCTAGTGTAATGTGGTGTTACAGAGTACTACTGTTACACAGTGCTAGTGTAATGTGGTGTTACAGAGTACTACTGTTACAAAGTGCTAGTGTAATGTGGTGTTACAGAGTACTACTGTTACAAAGTGCTAGTGTAATGTGGTGTTACAGAGTACTACTGTTACACAGTGCTAGTGTAATGTAGTGTTACAGAATACTACTGTTACACAGTGCTAGTGTAATGTAGTGTTACAGAGTACTACTGTTACACAGTGCTAGTGTAATGTAGTGTTACAGAGTACTACTGTTACACAGTGCTAGTGTAATGTAGTGTACAGAGTACTACTGTTACACAGTGCTAGTGTAATGTGTGTTACAGAGTATACTGTTACACAGTGCTAGTGTAATGGTGTTACAGAGTACTACTGTTACACAGTGCTAGTGTAATGTGGTGTTACAGAGTACTACTGTTACACAGTGCTAGTGTAATGTAGTGTTACAGAGTACTACTGTTACACAGTGCTAGTGTAATGTAGTGTTACAGAGTACTACTGTTACACAGTGCTAGTGTAATGTAGTGTTACAGAGTACTACTGTTACACAGTGCTAGTGTAATGTAGTGTTACAGAGTACTACTGTTACAAAGTGCTAGTGTAATGTAGTGTTACAGAGTACTACTGTTACAAAGTGCTAGTGTAATGTAGTGTTACAGAGTACTACTGTTACACAGTGCTAGTGTAATGTAGTGTTACAGAGTACTACTGTTACACAGTGCTAGTGTGTAGTGTTACAGAGTACTACTGTTACACAGTACTAGTGTAATGTGGTGTTACAGAGTACTACTGTTACACAGTGCTAGTGTAATGTAGTGTTACAGAGTACTACTGTTACAAAGTGCTAGTGTAATGTAGTGTTACAGAGTACTACTGTTACACAGTGCTAGTGTAATGTAGTGTTACAGAGTACTACTGTTACACAGTGCTAGTGTAATGTAGTGTTACAGAGTACTACTGTTACAAAGTGCTAGTGTAATGTGGTGTTACAGAGTACTACTGTTACACAGTGCTAGTGTAATGTAGTGTTACAGAGTACTACTGTTACACAGTGCTAGTGTAATGTAGTGTTACAGAGTACTACTGTTACAAAGTGCTAGTGTAATGTAGTGTTACAGAGTACTACTGTTACAAAGTGCTAGTGTAATGTAGTGTTACAGAGTACTACTGTTACACAGTGCTAGTGTAATGTAGTGTTACAGAGTACTACTGTTACACAGTGCTAGTGTAATGTGGTGTTACAGAGTACTACTGTTACAAAGTGCTAGTGTAATGTGGTGTTACAGAGTACTACTGTTACACAGTACTATTATTATTATTATTTACATTTGCTCCTCCACCTTCACTGCAGCTCTCTGCGGCCCCCTCAGGACGATTCAGACTCAGCCCTGAATCTTTGACTGTAGTTAAAGGAGTGAACAGAATGTCCACTCACCTGTCTCACCTGTTCAAAGCTGTGCACCTTCTTTTTTTTAGGAAAAATCACTTCACATCACAAACCATTCTTCTGTGGTTTTATCCTGTCTCTTCTTCTGTGGTTTTATCCTCTCTTCTTCTTCTGTGGTTTTATCCTGTCTCTTCTTCTGTGGTTTTATCCTCTCTTCTTCTTCTGTGGTTTTATCCTCTCTTCTTCTTCTGTGGTTTTATCCTGTCTCTTCCTTTTTGGTTTTATTCTCTCTTCTTCTGTGGTTCTGTCTCTGCTTGTGTTGTTTGACAGACTGAAGAATCAGAATCTGTCCCTCTCTCTTATTTTCACTGTTTGTGGACTCACCCGGCTGCCTCGCCCAAACCTGTTCTACCTGCCGACACTCCTTCTCTCTCTGTTCATTCTCTATGGAGCTCCACCTCCACCAACACCTGACCCAACAACCACCACCACCTCTGAAACTCCACCTCTCGGTCTGTCTGTCCCCTCTCTCTCTAACTGGTTGGACAGAAACTTCTTTCATTCTTCTGTCATTAAGCCCAGCCCACCATTTTTACCTGCATACTCACTAAGGTATTTCCTGTGAATGATGGGAAATGTAGTACCAGACTCATCTTCACGTCCTTATTTCTTCTCATATTGCCATGGAAACCAAGTCCCTCAAGTCATCATCTTCTGATAAAGAGCAGCTGTGACGGAGTGACTAGCTCCTGGTTCTGGAGGCTGAGTCAACTTCAGGTTTGAGCTGGCTCAAGTGAGTCCTGAACCATCTCTTAGTTATCCTGCTAGGACTGCCGGGGACTTCTCATTATTACTCTTACCATTGAGAATACAGGTTAAATAAAGGTTAGAGAAGGGTTAAATAAAGGTTAGATACAGTTTAAATAAAGGTTAGATACAGGTTAAATAAAGGTTAGATACAGTTTAAATAAAGGTTAGATACAGGTTAAATAAAGGTTAGAGAAGGGTTAAATAAAAGTTAGATACAGGTTAAATAAAGGTTAGATACAGTTTAAATAAAGGTTAGATACAGGTTAAATAAAGGTTAGATACAGGTTAAATAAAAGTTAGATACAGTTTAAATAAAGGTTAGATACAGGTTAAATAAAGGTTAGAGAAGGGTTAAATAAAGGTTAGATACAGTTTAAATAAAGGTTAGATAAGGTAAAAAGGTTAGATACAGGTTAAATAAAGGTTAGATAAGGTTAAATAAGGTTAGAAGGGTTAAAAAAGGTTAGATACAGTTTAAATAAAGGTTAGATACAGGTTAAATAAAGGTTAGATACAGGTTAAATAAAGGTTAGATACAGGTTAAATAAAGGTTAGATACAGGTTAAATAAAGGTTAGAGAAGGGTTAAATAAAGGTTAGATACAGTTTAAATAAAGGTTAGATACAGGTTAAATAAAGGTTAGATACAGTTTAAATAAAGGTTAGATACAGGTTAAATAAAAGTTAGATACAGGTTAAATAAAGGTTAGATACAGTTTAAATAAAGGTTAGATACAGGTTAAATAAAAGTTAGATACAGGTTAAAAAAGGTTAGATACAGGTTAAATAAAGGTTAGATACAGGTTAAATAAAAAAGTTAGATACAGGTTAAATAAGGTTAGATACAGGTTAAATAAAAGTTAGATACAGGTTAAATAAAGGTTAGATACAGGTTAAATAAAGGTTAGATACAGGTTAAATAAAGGTTAGATACAGGTTAAATAAAAGTTAGATACAGGTTAAATAAAGGTTAGATACAGGTTAAATAAAGGTTAGATACAGGTTAAATAAAGGTTAGATCAGGTAAATAAAAGTTAGATACAGGTTAAATAAAAGTTAGATACAGGTTAAATAAAGGTTAGATAAGGTTAAATAAAGGTTAGATACAGGTTAAATAAAAGTTAGATACAGGTTAAATAAAGGTTAGAGAAGGGTTAAATAAAGGTTAGATACAGGTTAAATAAAAGTTAGATACAGGTTAAATAAAGGTTAGATACAGGTTAAATAAAGGTTAGATACAGGTTAAATAAAGGTTAGATACAGGTTAAATAAAAGTTAGATACAGGTTAAATAAAGGTTAGATACAGGTTAAATAAAGGTTAGATACAGGTTAAATAAAGGTTAGATACAGGTTAAATAAAGGTTAGATACAGGTTAAATAAAAGTTAGATACAGGTTAAATAAAAGTTAGATACAGGTTAAATAAAGGTTAGATACAGGTTAAATAAAAGTTAGATACAGGTTAAATAAAGGTTAGAGAAGGGTTAAATAAAGGTTAGATACAGGTTAAATAAAAGTTAGATACAGGTTAAATAAAGGTTAGAGAAGGGTTAAATAAAGGTTAGATAAAGGTTAAATAAAAGTTAGATACAGGTTAAATAAAAGTTAGATACAGGTTAAATAAAGGTTAGATACAGGTTAAATAAAAGTTAGATACAGGTTAAATAAAGGTTAGAGAAGGGTTAAATAAAAGTTAGATACAGGTTAAATAAAGGTTAGATAAAACAATAATTATGATCATAACCATTTGACTTTATTTATATTAATTATATAACACCAGGTTTACAGAGACTTCCAACTGTGTCTGTGGTCCTGTGCTGTCTGTCTGTGGTCCTGTGCTGTCTGTCTGTGGTCCTGCCTGTATGTGGTCCTGTGCTGTCCTGTCTGTCTGTGGTCCTGCCTGTATGTGGTCCTGTCCTGTCTGTGGTCCTGTCTGTGGTCCTGTCTGTGGTCCTGTCTGTGGTCCTGCCTGTATGTGGTCCTGTCCTGTCTGTGGTCTGTCTGTGGTCCTGTCTGTGGTCCTGTCTGTGGTCCTGCCTGTATGTGGTCCTGTGCTGTCCTGTCTGTCTGTGGTCCTGCCTGTATGTGGTCCTGTCCTGTCATTCTGTGGTCCTGTGCTGTCCTGTCTGTCTGTGGTCCTGTCTGTGGTCCTGTCCTGTCTGTGGTCCTGTCTGTCTGTGGTCCTGCCCTGCCTGTATGTGGTCCTGTGCTGTCCTGTCTGTGGTCCTGTCCTGTCTGTGGTCCTGTCCTGTCATTCTGTGGTCCTGTCTGTGGTCCTGTCCTGTCTGTGGTCCTGTCTGTCTGTGGTCCTGTCCTGTCATTCTGTGGTCCTGTCTGTGGTCCTGTCCTGTCTGTGGTCCTGTCCTGTCATTCTGTGGTCCTGTGCTGTCTGTCTGTGATCCTGTCTGTCTGTG
This sequence comes from Collichthys lucidus, assembly GCA_004119915.2. Lineage (NCBI taxonomy): Eukaryota > Metazoa > Chordata > Actinopteri > Sciaenidae > Collichthys > Collichthys lucidus. The sequence continues at coordinate 65,361 of ML240783.1, read as the reverse complement.
GTCCTGTGCTGTCATTCTGTGGTCCTGTCCTGTCTGTGGTCCTGTCCTGTCATTCTGTGGTCCTGTCTGTGGTCCTGTCCTGTCTGTCTGTGATCCTGTCTGTCTGTGGTCCTGTCCTGTCTGTCTGTGGTCCTGTGCTGTCATTCTGTGGTCCTGTCTGTCTGTGGTCCTGTGCTGTCTGTCTGTGGTCCTGTCCTGTCTGTCTGTGGTTTTGTCATTCTGTGGTCCTGTGCTGTCTGTCTGTGGTCCTGTGCTGTCATTCTGTGGTCCTGTCTGTCTGTGGTCCTGTCCTGTCTGTCTGTGGTTTTGTCATTCTGTGGTCCTGTCTGTGGTCCTGTGCTGTCATTCTGTGGTCCTGTCTGTCTGTGGTCCTGTGCTGTCTGTCTGTGGTCCTGTCCTGTCTGTCTGTGGTTTTGTCATTCTGTGGTCCTGTGCTGTCTGTCTGTGGTCCTGTCTGTGGTCCTGTCTGTGGTCCTGTCCTGTCTGTCTGTGGTCCTGTCATTCTGTTGTCCTGTCTGTGGTCCTGTGCTGTCTGTCTGTTGTCCTGTCCTGTCTGTCTGTGGTCCTGTCCTGACTGTCTGTGGTCCTGTCCTGTCTGTCTGTGGTCCTGTGCTGTCTGTCTGTGGTCCTGTCTGTCTGTGGTCCTGTGCTGTCTGTCTGTGGTCCTGTCCTGTCTGTCTGTGGTCCTGTGCTGTCTGTCTGTGGTACTGTCCTGTCTGTCTGTGGTCCTGTCCTGTCTGTCTGTGGTCCTGCCCTGTCTGTGGTCCTGTCCTGTCATTCTGTGGTGCTGTCTGTGGTCCTGTCCTGTCTGTGGTGCTGTCCTGTCTGTGGTCCTGTCCTGTCTGTGGTGCTGTCCTGCCTGTGGTCCTGTCTTGTCTGTCTGTGGTCCTGTGCTGTCTGTCTGTGGTCCTGTCTGTGGTCCTGTCCTGTCTGTGGTCCTGTCCTGTCTGTCTGTGGTCCTGTCTGTGGTCCTGTCCTGTCAGCTGATGGCTGAACGCGGGAATCATCTGTTTTGACAACAGACATCACGGATGAAGACCGTAAACTGGATCAGAGTCCGGGTCCTGCTCCGGGTCCGGGTCTGTCCCTGTGATGTGGACCTTCATTAACTCCTTCTGTCCTCATGTCCGTTCCCTCCTCAGACATCCAACATGTCTCCGGCCCGGTAACGACGTCCTCCGCTCCCATGTTCACCCTTTTCCGTTTCCCGCGGAAGCCCCTCCCTGTTAGCCGTTAGCCGCTTAGCTCCATAGCCGGACGACAAGGAGCAGTAGCCGGGGAGACGGAGGAGAAAAAGACGGGGAAGAAGAGGAAATGAGCTTGGCGGAGGACGGCAGAGCACCGCGGTGACCGGACAGCGAGGCTGCCGCCGAAAGAACCCGCTCCATGGTGCGTTAATACGGCTGAAAACAGCCGAGGAGAAGTCGACAAACACCGAACCTCCTCCCGACTCTCCCACTCCTCCGTCTGCTGCTCGTCTTTATTTCCCGGGAGAAAACACAGTGACACGAAGAGAAAGTGTTGATTAAAGTCCGTTTGATCAGCTGTTACTTTGTTTTAAAGATGCTTTTAATCACGTTGACCAGCCCTCATTACGCCGCTAGCTTCGGTTTTCCTTTAAGTCCAATGGAAACTTCAGAGCTGGCGTTATCCTGTTAGCTTCACTTTCCCATTACTTTCAACGGGAAGGAGCGGCTAGCGTTAGCCTAGCTTCAGCTCTGATGGAATTTAAAGTGTTTGGAGGCGTTGACCGGTTTAATGAAGGTTAGTTAAAGGTTTGTTATAGGTTTAATGAAGGTTAGTTAAAGGTTTGTTATAGGTTTAATGAAGGTTTGTTATAGGTTTGTTATAGGTTTAATGAAGGTTAGTTAAAGGTTTGTTATAGGTTTAATGAAGGTTAGTTAAAGGTTTGTTATAGGTTTAATGAAGGTTAGTTAAAGGTTTGTTATAGGTTTAATGAAGGTTAGTTAAAGGTTTGTTATAGGTTTAATGAAGGTTAGTTAAAGGTTTGTTATAGGTTTAATGAAGGTTTGTATAGGTTTGTTATAGGTTTAATAAAGGTTATTAAAGGTTTGTTATAGGTTTAATGAAGGTTAGTTAAAGTTTGTTATAGGTTTAATGAAGGTAGTTAAAGGTTTGTATAGGTTTAATGAAGGTTAGTTAAAGGTTTGTATAGGTTTAATGAAGGTTAGTTAAGGTTTGTTATAGATTTAATAAAGGTTAGTTAAAGGTTTGTTATAGGTTAATGAAGGTTAGTTAAGGTTTGTTATGGTTTAATGAAGGTTAGAAAGGTTGTATAGGTTTAACGATGTTAGTTAAAGGTTGTTATAGATTTAATAAAGGTTAGTTAAGGTTTGTTATAGGTTTAATGAAGGTTAGTAAAGGTTGTTATAGGTTAATGAAGGTTAGTTAAAGGTTTGTTATAGGTTTAATGAAGGTTAGTTAAAGGTTTGTTATAAGTTTAATGAAGGTTTGTTATAGGTTTAATAAAGGTTAGTTAAAGGTTTGTTATAGGTTTAATGAAGGTTAGTTAAAGGTTTGTTATAGGTTTAATGAAGGTTAGTTAAAGGTTTGTTATAGGTTTAATGAAGGTTAGTTAAAGGTTTGTTATAGATTTAATAAAGGTTAGTTAAAGGTTTGTTATAGGTTTAATGAAGGTTAGTTAAAGGTTTGTTATAGGTTTAATGAAGGTTAGTTAAAGGTTTGTTATAGGTTTAACGAATGTTAGTTAAAGGTTTGTTATAGGTTTAATGAAGGTTAGTTAAAGGTTTGTTATAGGTTTAATGAAGGTTAGTTAAAGGTTTGTTATAAGTTTAATGAAGGTTTGTTATAGGTTAGTTAAAGGTTTATTATAGTTTTAATGAAGGTTAGTTAAAGGTTCGCTATAGGTTTAATGCAGGTTAGTTAAAGGTTTGTTATAGGTTTAATGAAGGTTAGTTAAAGGTTTGTTATAGGTTTAATGAAGGTTAGTTATAGGTTTGTTATAGGTTTAATTAAGGTTAGGAAAAGGTTTGTTATAGGTTTGTTAAAGGTTTAATGAAGGTTTGTTATAGGTTTGTTATAGGTTTGTTAAAGGTTTAATGAAGGTTTGTTATAGGTTTGTTAAAAGTTTATTGAAGGTTTGTTATAGGTTTGTTAAAGGTGTAATTTAGCTGAATGGCGATACTCGATATATATACCGATAATTTTTTATTAATTTGTTATTAATGGCCAGCCGGTAAATCACACTCCCACCACTTAAAATCCCACAATGCACTGCAACAGCTGACACACAGGTTAAGACCTGTGCACCTGTTACACACTAACCAGTGGTGGCAACTTAGCGACTTTGTCACTGTATTTAGTGACTTTTAAGACCCTCTGGAGATAATTTTTTTCCTCAAAACTGACTACCGACAAAGCTAGTGACTTTTTCTGGAGTTATTGGAGACTCTGGCGTCCCTCTTAACAGAGGGAGAGGAGAAATAAAAGCAAACTGGCGGCTCAAGGGAAGACATGTATAGTCATTTTAAAGCAAAATAAACTATGTCGATAAAAAAAATATGGTCTCATGCTATATTGGTATTGATTAAAATATTGATATATCGCCCAGCTCTAGGTTTAACGAAGGTTTGTTCAAGGTTTAATGGATGTTTGTTTAAGGTTTAATGAGTGCGTAAACTGTTTAGTTATATTAGATTTAAATATTATACTCTCTTACTTTTACTCTCTCTCCTCAGAGGACCATGCAATCATTGCTCAACTGCCCTCGCTGTTAGTGTGTGTTTGTGAGTGAGTGCGTGAGTGAGTGGTGTGTTGTGGGTGTGTGTGTGTGTTGGTGTGTGTTGTGTGTGTGTGTGTGTGTTGTGTGTGTGTGTGTGTGTGAAGTCCAGGATGGGGTTTGGTCGGGATCTGAGGAATTCCCACGAAGGATTACTGAAACTCCAAGACTGGGAGTTAAAGGTACGACTCTGTTCGAAGCTGTATGTGAACATTATTTCAGATGAATCATGTGTTGTCGTCTCTCATCTGACTGGTGTTTTATTTTTTATATTTTATCTTATTTTATTTTTTTAGGATGGCAGCTCCTAGCTTTGCATTAATTTGATGGAATACAGATGGAGACTGCACGGCCAATTAGATCTTCAGAAAGACGTCAGGCATAGCAGCTTAGCCAATCAAAAGGAAGCTAAACAAGAGCAACTGCTAAAAGTCTCTTATCAAACTTAAACATAAACACACGTCCTCTTCCTTTTGGTTTAACATTAGCGCTCTCCTGTTCTGTACGGTGTAACGTCAGTGCTCTCCTGTTCCGTATGGTGTAACGTCAGTGCTCTCCTGTTCCGTATGGTGTAACGTCAGCGCTCTCCTGTTCCGTACGGTGTAACGTCAGCGCTCTCCTGTTCCGTACGGTGTAACGTCAGCGCTCTCCTGTTCCGTACGGTGTAACGTCAGCGCTCTCCTGTTCCGTACGGTGTAACGTCAGCGCTCTCCTGTTCCGTACGGTGTAACGTCAGCGCTCTCCTGTTCCGTACGGTGTAACGTCAGCGCTCTCCTATTCCGTACGGTGTAACGTCAGCGCTCTCTGTCCGTACCGTGGTGTAACGTCAGCGCTCTCCTGTTCCGTACGGTTGTAACGTCAGTGCTCTCCTGTTCCAAATGTTGTGTAACGTCAATGCTCTCCTGTTCCTTACGGTGTAACGTCAGTGCTCTCCTGTTCTGTACGGTGTAACGTCAGTGCTCTCCTGTTCTGTATGGTGTAACATCAATGCTCTCCTGTTCCTTACGGTGTAACGTCAGTGCTCTCCTGTTCTGTACGGTGTAACGTCAGTGCTCTCCTGTTCCAAATGGTGTAACGTCAGTGCTCTACTGTTCTGTATGGTGTAACGTCAGTGCTCTCCTGTTCTGTATGGTGTAACGTCAGTGCTCTCCTGTTCGGTATGGTGTAACGTCAGTGCTCTCCTGTTCTGTATGGTGTAACGTCAGTGCTCTCCTGTTCCTTACGGTGTACCGTCAGCGCTCTCCTGTTCTGTATGGTGTAACGTCAGTGCTCTCCTGTTTCGTACAGTTTAATGTCAGCGCTCTCCTGTTTCGTATGGTTTAATGTTAGCGCTCTCCTGTTTCGTACAGTTTAATGTTAGCGCTCTCCTGTTTGGTACGGTTTATCGTCAGCGCTCTCCTGTTTGGTACGGTTTAATGTTAGCGCTCTCCTGTTCCGTACGGTTCAATGTTAGCGCTCTCCTGTTCCGTACGGTTCAATGTTAGTGCTCCCCTGTTTTGTACGGTTCAATGTTAGTGCTCCCCTGTTTTGTACGGTTCAATGTTAGCGCTCTCCTGTTTCGTACGGTTTATCGTCAGCGCTCTCCTGTTTCGTACGGTTCAATGTCAGTGCTCTCCTGTTTCGTATGGTTTAATGTTAGTGCTCCCCTGCTTTGTACGGTTCAATGTTAGTGCTCTCCTGTTTCGTACGGTTCAATGTTAGTGCTCCCCTGCTTTGTACGGTTCAATGTAAGCGCTCTCCTGTTTTGTACGGTTCAATGTAGGCGCTCTCCTGTTTTGTACGGTTCAATGTAGGCGCTCTCCTGTTTCGTACGGTTTATCGTCAGCACTCTCCTGTTTCGTACGGTTTATCGTCAGCGCTCTCCTGTTTCGTACGGTTCAATGTCAGTGCTCTCCTGTTTCGTACGGTTCAATGTTAGTGCTCCCCTGCTTTGTACGGTTCAATGTTAGTGCTCTCCTGTTCCGTACGGTTCAATGTTAGTGCTCTCCTGTTCCCTACGGTTCAATGTTAGTGCTCCCCTGCTTTGTACGGTTCAATGTTAGCGCTCTCCTGTTTTGTACGGTTCAATGTTAGTGCTCTCCTGTTCCGTACGGTTCAATGTCAGTGCTCTCCTGTTTCGTACGGTTTAATGTTAGTGCTCCCCTGCTTTGTACGGTTCAATGTTAGCGCTCCCCTGTTCCGTACGGTTCAATGTTAGCGCTCTCCTGTTCCGTACGGTTCAATGTCAGTGCTCCCCTGTTTTGTACGGTTCAATGTCAGTGCTCCCCTGTTTTGTACGGTTCAATGTTAGTGCTCTCCTGTTCCGTACGGTTCAATGTTAGCGCTCCCCTGCTTTGTACGGTTCAATGTTAGCGCTCTCCTGTTTTGTACGGTTCAATGTTAGTGCTCCCCTGTTTTGTACGGTTCAATGTAGGCGCTCTCCTGTTCCGTACGGTTCAATGTCAGTGCTCTCCTGTTTCGTACGGTTTAATGTTAGTGCTCCCCTGCTTTGTACGGTTCAATGTTAGCGCTCCCCTGTTCCGTACGGTTCAATGTTAGCGCTCTCCTGTTCCGTACGGTTCAATGTCAGTGCTCCCCTGTTTTGTACGGTTCAATGTCAGTGCTCCCCTGTTTTGTACGGTTCAATGTTAGCGCTCTCCTGTTTTGTACGGTTCAATGTTAGTGCTCCCCTGTTTTGTACGGTTCAATGTAGGCGCTCTCCTGTTCCGTACGGTTCAATGTTAGTGCTCCCCTGTTTCGTACGGTTCAATGTAGGCGCTCTCCTGTTCCGTACGGTTCAATGTTAGTGCTCCCCTGCTTTGTACGGTTCAATGTTAGCGCTCTCCTGTTTTGTACGGTTCAATGTTAGTGCTCTCCTGTTCCCTACGGTTCAATGTTAGTGCTCCCCTGCTTTGTACGGTTCAATGTTAGCGCTCTCCTGTTTTGTACGGTTCAATGTTAGCGCTCCCCTGTTCCGTACGGTTCAATGTCAGTGCTCCCCTGTTTTGTACGGTTCAATGTTAGTGCTCTCCTGTTCCGTACGGTTCAATGTTAGCGCTCCCCTGCTTTGTACGGTTCAATGTTAGCGCTCTCCTGTTTTGTACGGTTCAATGTTAGTGCTCCCCTGTTTTGTACGGTTCAATGTAGGCGCTCTCCTGTTTCGTACGGTTCAATGTTAGTGCTCTCCTGTTCCGTACGGTTCAATGTTAGCGCTCCCCTGCTTTGTACGGTTCAATGTTAGCGCTCTCCTGTTTTGTACGGTTCAATGTTAGTGCTCCCCTGTTTCGTACGGTTCAATGTTAGTGCTCTCCTGTTCCGTACGGTTCAATGTTAGCGCTCCCCTGCTTTGTACGGTTCAATGTTAGCGCTCTCCTGTTTTGTACGGTTCAATGTTAGTGCTCTCCTGTTCCGTACGGTTCAATGTTAGCGCTCCCCTGCTTTGTACGGTTCAATGTTAGTGCTCCCCTGTTTTGTACGGTTCAATGTTAGTGCTCCCCTGTTTAGTACGGTTCAATGTTAGTGCTCTCCTGTTCCCTACGGTTCAATGTTAGCGCTCCCCTGCTTTGTACGGTTCAATGTTAGCGCTCTCCTGTTTTGTACGGTTCAATGTTAGCGCTCTCCTGTTTTGTACGGTTCAATGTTAGCGCTCTCCTGTTTTGTACGGTTCAATGTTAGCGCTCTCCTGTTTTGTACGGTTCAATGTTAGCGCTCCCCTGTTCTGTATGGTGTAACGTCAGTGCTCTCCTGTTTCGTACAGTTTAATGTCAGCGCTCTCCTGTTTCGTATGGTTTAATGTTAGCGCTCTCCTGTTTCGTACAGTTTAATGTTAGCGCTCTCCTGTTTGGTACGGTTTATCGTCAGCGCTCTCCTGTTTTGTACGGTTCAATGTAGGCGCTCTCCTGTTTTGTACGGTTCAATGTTAGTGCTCTCCTGTTCCGTACGGTTCAATGTTAGCGCTCTCCTGTTCCGTACGGTTCAATGTTAGTGCTCCCCTGTTTTGTACGGTTCAATGTTAGTGCTCCCCTGTTTGTACGGTTCAATGTTAGCGCTCTCCTGTTTCGTACGGTTTATCGTCAGCGCTCTCCTGTTTCGTACGGTTCAATGTCAGTGCTCTCCTGTTTCGTATGGTTTAATGTTAGTGCTCCCTGCTTTGTACGGTTCATGTTAGTGCTCTCCTGTTTCGTACGGTTCAATGTTAGTGCTCCCCTGCTTTGTACGGTTCAATGTTAGTGCTCTCCTGTTTTGTACGGTTCAATGTAAGCGCTCTCCTGTTTTGTACGGTTCAATGTAGGCGCTCTCCTGTTTTGTACGGTTCAATGTAGGCGCTTCTTTTCGTACGGTTTATCGTCAGCACTCTCCTGTTTCGTACGGTTTATCGTCAGCGCTCTCCTGTTTCGTACGGTTCAATGTCAGTGCTCTCCTGTTTCGTACGGTTCAATGTTAGTGCTCCCCTGCTTTGTACGGTTCAATGTTAGTGCTCTCCTGTTCCGTACGGTTCAATGTAGGCGCTCTCCTGTTCCGTACGGTTCAATGTCAGTGCTCCCCTGTTTCGTACGGTTCAATGTTAGTGCTCTCCTGTTCCGTACGGTTCAATGTTAGCGCTCCCCTGCTTTGTACGGTTCAATGTTAGCGCTCTCCTGTTTTGTACGGTTCAATGTTAGTGCTCCCCTGTTTTGTACGGTTCAATGTAGGCGCTCTCCTGTTCCGTACGGTTCAATGTTAGTGCTCCCTGTTTCGTACGGTTCAATGTTAGTGCTCTCCTGTTCCGTACGGTTCAATGTTAGCGCTCCCCTGCTTTGTACGGTTCAATGTTAGCGCTCTCCTGTTTTGTACGGTTCAATGTTAGTGCTCCCCTGTTTTGTACGGTTCAATGTAGGCGCTCTCCTGTTCCGTACGGTTCAATGTTAGTGCTCCCCTGTTTCGTACGGTTCAATGTTAGTGCTCTCCTGTTCCGTACGGTTCAATGTTAGCGCTCCCCTGCTTTGTACGGTTCAATGTTAGCGCTCTCCTGTTTTGTACGGTTCAATGTTAGTGCTCCCCTGTTTCGTACGGTTCAATGTTAGTGCTCTCCTGTTCCGTACGGTTCAATGTTAGCGCTCCCCTGCTTTGTACGGTTCAATGTTAGCGCTCCCCTGCTTTGTACGGTTCAATGTTAGCGCTCTCCTGTTTTGTACGGTTCAATGTTAGCGCTCTCCTGTTTTGTACGGTTCAATGTTAGCGCTCCCCTGCTTTGTACGGTTCAATGTTAGCGCTCCCCTGTTTCGTACGGTTCAATGTTAGTGCTCTCCTGTTCCGTACGGTTCAATGTTAGCGCTCCCCTGCTTTGTACGGTTCAATGTCAGTGCTCTCCTGTTTTGTACGGTTCAATGTTAGTGCTCTCCTGTTCCGTACGGTTCAATGTTAGTGCTCCCCTGTTTTGTACGGTTCAATGTTAGTGCTCCCCTGTTTTGTACGGTTCAATGTTAGTGCTCCCCTGTTTTGTACGGTTCAATGTTAGTGCTCCCCTGTTTTGTACGGTTCAATGTTAGTGCTCCCCTGTTTTGTACGGTTCAATGTTAGTGCTCCCCTGTTTTGTACGGTTCAATGTAGGCGCTCTCCTGTTCCGTACGGTTTATCGTCAGTGCTCTCCTGTTCCGTACAGTGTAATGTCAACGAAAAGCCATAAACTGTAGACAGATTCATTGTTTCCGAGCTGAGTGATGTGAAGACTTTGTAAAGAGATACGCTACCCTGACAAAATGTTTGATGTATGACGGTGTCAGGGGTTGAAGGCAGTAATAATGTACCTGGTTTGAGTACGGTTATTTATATTGATAATTCTCCTTATACAGTTTATACTATTTATATCTCCACACCTTTCTATTCTCGGATGTTTTTTAGCTTGTATATATTTTTATTTTTATTTCATATTTTTATTATATATATTTTTTTACATCTTCACTTATATTTTGTATTTTATATTTCATGTTTAGTGCTGTTTGGACAGAGAGAAACGCAATTTCAATTCTCTGTATGTCTTGTACATGTTGCAGTATTGATAATAAAACCGACTTGAACTTGAACGGTCACTTCTTGTTTTCTCTCTAATATAGACTATGTTTGTGTCGCCCCCTAGCTGCTGGAGACAGTAAAGCGCTTCATGACACTACGAGTGAAGAGTGACAAAGAATACGCTGCTCTGCTGCTCAGCATGACTCAGCAAACTGAGAAACAGGAAGCTGCTGATTACGTCAGCACTGTGAGCAAGGTGAGAACATCCACTTAGTCCTGATCAGTGCCACACCTGGTCTGTCTCTCTGTGTCACACCTGGTCTGTCTCTCTCTGTGTCACACCTGGTCTGTCTCTCTCTGTGTCACACCTGGTCTGTCTCTCTCTGTGTCACACCTGGTCTGTCTCTCTCTGTGTCACACCTGGTCTGTCTCTCTCTGTGTCACACCTGGTCTGTCTCTCTCTCTGTGTCACACCTGGTCTGTCTCTCTCTCTGTGTCACACCTGGTCTGTCTCTCTCTGTGTCACACCTGGTCTGTCTCTCTCTGTGTCACACCTGGTCTGTCTCTCTCTGTGTCACACCTGGTCTGTCTCTCTGTGTCACACCTGGTCTGTCTCTCTGTGTCACACCTGGTCTGTCTCTCTGTGTCACACCTGGTCTGTCTCTCTCTGTGTCACACCTGGTCTGTCTCTCTCTGTGTCACACCTGGTCTGTCTCTCTCTGTGTCACACCTGGTCTGTCTCTCTGTGTCACACCTGGTCTGTCTCTCTCTGTGTCACACCTGGTCTGTCTCTCTCTGTGTCACACCTGGTCTGTCTCTCTCTCTGTGTCACACCTGGTCTGTCTCTCTCTGTGTCACACCTGGTCTGTCTCTCTCTGTGTCACACCTGGTCTGTCTCTCTCTGTGTCACACCTGGTCTGTCTCTCTCTCTGTGTCACACCTGGTCTGTCTCTCTCTCTGTGTCACACCTGGTCTGTCTCTCTCTGTGTCACACCTGGTCTGTCTCTCTCTGTGTCACACCTGGTCTGTCTCTCTCTCTGTGTCACACCTGGTCTGTCTCTCTCTGTGTCACACCTGGTCTGTCTCTCTCTCTGTGTCACACCTGGTCTGTCTCTCTCTCTGTGTCACACCTGGTCTCTCTTTCTGTGTCACACCTGGTCTGTCTCTCTGTGGTCAGTCCTGGTCTCAGGTGATTCGTCAGACTGAGGCATTGGGGCGGGTCATGCGGAGTCATGCTGATGACCTGAATTCTGGTCCTCTGCACCGCCTGGCGACACTGATCCGGGACAAGCAGCAGGTAAAGAAGAGCTACCAGAGTCTTCATCAGCAGCTGGAGAGCCACAACCACAAGGTATGCTGGAAAATGCACACACTAATCAACCTGCAACCATGTCACAACGCTAACCAGGTATGTCTAATCAATGACATCTCTGAACTCTTGTTTCTGTTGCTGTTGCCAGGTAACCAGGAGTGACCTCGACAAACTGAAGGTGACATACCGTCAGCTGAGCCGCGATGCTAACAACGCCAAAGAAAAGTACAGAGAGGCTCTGTCCAAAGGTTTCTACATTATTTCAACGTTAACACAAGTGTTTTTGAATGTTTGTCATTGTTTTGTAAATTACAATGAAATGTCCAATCACAGGTCGGGAGGCAGAGCGTGCCCGGGAGCGCTATGACAAAGCCACAGCGAAGCTCCACAACCTTCACAACCAGTATGTGTTAGCGGTGTGCGGTGCTCGAACGCAGCAGGACGAACACAGGCGCCATGCTGCACCCGCCCTGCTTGATGCTCTGCAGAGGATGCAAGAGGACATGACACTCGCCCTGTGAGTCACATGACCCCACATCGCCATGACACCACGACTACTCGACGCCAAGACACCATAATGCCACGACACCACAACACCATGATGCCACGACACCACAACACCATGATGCCATGACACCACAACACCATGATGCCATGACACCATGATGCCACAACACCACAACACCATGACACCACAACACCATGATGCCATGACACCATGATGCCTTGACACCACAACACCATGATGCCATGACACCATGATGCCTTGACACCACAACACCATGATGCCATGACACCACAACACCATGATGCCATGACACCATGATGCCACAACACCACAACACCATGACACCACAACACCATGATGCCATGACACCATGATGCCTTGACACCACAACACCATGATGCCATGACACCATGATGCCTTGACACCACAACACCATGACACCACAACACCATGATGCCACGACACCACAACACCATGATGCCATGACACCACAACACCATGATGCCATGACACCATGATGCCTTGACACCACAACACCATGACGCCATGATGCCATGACACCATGATGCCACAACACCATGATGCCATGACACCACAACACCATGACGCCATGATGCCATGACACCATGATGCCACAACACCATGATGCCATGACACCACAACACCATGACGCCACAACACCATGATGCCACGACACCATGATGCCACAACACCACAACACCATGATGCCACGACACCATGACACCATGATGCGACGACTACACGACACCACAACACCATGACACCATAATGCCATGACACCACAACACCATGATGCCATGACACCACAACACCATGATGCCACGACACCACAACTACACAACGCCAAGACACCATGATGCCACAACACCACAACACCATGATGCCACGACTACACGACACCACAACACCATGACACCATAACGCCATGACGCCATGATTCACGACACTATGACACCATGATGCCACGACACCACAACACCATGACGCCATGATGCCACGACTACACGACACCACAACACCATGGCGCCATGACACCACAACACCATGACGCCATGACACCATGATGCCACGACTACACGACACCACAACACCATGGCGCCATGACACCACAACACCACAACACCATGACACCATGATGCCACGACTACACGACACCACAACACCATGGCGCCATGACACCACAACACCATGACGCCATGATGCCACGACTACACGACACCACAACACCATGGCGCCATGACACCACAACACCATGACACCATGATGCCACGACGCCATGATTCACGACACTATGACACCATGATGCCACGACACCACAACACCATGACGCCATGACGCACGACACTATGACACCATGATGCCACGACACCACAACACCATAACGCCATGACGCACGACACTATGACACCATGATGCCACGACACCACAACACCATGACGCCATGACACCACAACACCACAACACCATGACGCCATGATGCCACGACTACACGACACCACAACACCATGGCGCCATGACACCACAACACCATGACGCCATGATGCCACGACTACACGACACCACAACACCATGGCGCCATGACACCACAACACCATGACACCATGATGCCACGACGCCATGATTCACGACACTATGACACCATGATGCCACGACACCACAACACCATGACGCCATGACACCACAACACCACAACACCATGACGCCATGATGCCACGACTACACGACACCACAACACCATGGCGCCATGACACCACAACACCATGACGCCATGACACCACAACACCATGACGCCATGATGCCACGACTACACGACACCACAACACCATGACACCATAACGCCATGACGCCATGATTCACGACACTATGACACCATGATGCCACGACACCACAACACCATGACGCCATGATGCCACGACTACACGACACCACAACACCATGACGCCATGACACCACAACACCATGACGCCATGATGCCACGACTACACGACACCACAACGCCATGACGCCATGATTCACGACACTATGACACCATGATGCCACGACACCACAACACCATGACGCCATGACACCACAACACCACAACACCATGACGCCATGATGCCACGACTACACGACACCACAACACCATGGCGCCATGACACCACAACACCATGACGCCATGATGCCACGACTACACGACACCACAACACCATGGCGCCATGACGCCATGATGCCACGACTACACGACACCACAACACCATAACGCCATGACGCCATGATTCACGACACTATGACACCATGATGCCACGACACCACAACACCATGACACCATGATGCCACGACTACACGACACCACACCACCATGGCGCCATGACACCACAACACCATGACGCCATGATGCCACGACTACACGACACCACAACACCATAACGCCATGACGCCATGATTCACGACACTATGACACCATGATGCCACGACACCACAACACCATGACGCCATGATGCCACGACACCACAACACCATAACGCCATGACGCCATGATTCACGACACTATGACACCATGATGCCACGACACCACAACACCATGACGCCATGATGCCACGACACCACAACACCATAACGCCATGACGCCATGATTCACGACACTATGACACCATGACACCACAACACCACAACACCATGACGCCATGATGCCACGACACCACAACACCATAACGCCATGACGCCATGATTCACGACTATGACACCATGATGCCACGACACCACAACACCATAACGCCATGACGCCATGATTCACGACACTATGACACCATGATGCCACGACACCACAACACCATGACACCATGATGCCACGACTACACGACACCACAACACCATGGCGCCATGACACCACAACACCATGACGCCATGATGCCACGACTACACGACACCACAACACCATGGCGCCATGACACCATAACGCCATGACGCCATGATTCACGACACTATGACACCATGATGCCACGACACCACAACACCATGACGCCATGACACCACAACACCACAACACCATGACGCCATGATGCCACGACTACACGACACCACAACACCATGGCGCCATGACACCACAACACCATGACGCCATGATGCCACGACTACACGACACCACAACACCATGGCGCCATGACACCACAACACCATGACGCCATGATGCCACGACTACACGACACCCAACACCATGACACCATAACGCCATGACGCCATGATTCACGACACTATGACACCATGATGCCACGACACCACAACACCATGACGCCATGACACCACAACACCACAACACCATGACGCCATGATGCCACGACTACACGACACCACAACACCATGGCGCCATGACACCACAACACCATGACGCCATGATGCCACGACTACACGACACCACAACACCATGACACCATAACGCCATGACGCCATGATTCACGACACTATGACACCATGATGCCACGACACCACAACACCATGACGCCATGACACCACAACACCACAACACCATGACGCCATGATGCCACGACTACACGACACCACAACACCATGGCGCCATGACACCACAACACCATGACGCCATGATGCCACGACTACACGACACCACAACACCATGGCGCCATGACACCACAACACCATGACGCCATGATGCCACGACTACACGACACCACAACACCATGGCGCCACGACACCACAACACCATGACACCATGATGCCACGACTACACGACACCACAACACCATGGCGCCATGATGCCACGACTACACGACACCACAACACCATGGCGCCATGACACCACAACACCATGACACCATGATGCCACGACTACACAACACCACAACACCATGACACCATGATGCCACGACTACACGACACCACAACACCATGGCGCCATGATGCCACGACTACACGACACCACAACACCATGGCGCCATGACACCACAACACCATGACACCATGATGCCACGACTACACGACACCACAACACCATGGCGCCATGATGCCACGACTACACGACACCACAACACCATGGCGCCATGACACCACAACACCATGACACCATGATGCCACGACTACACGACACCACAACACCATGACGCCATGATGCCACGACTACACGACACCACAACACCATGACGCCATGATTCACGACACTATGATGCCACAACACAATGACACCACACGCCGTGACACTACGCTGCAGTAAAAGCATGGTCTATATATACTTCCTGTGTGTTGCTGCAGTAAAAGCATCCTGGAGGAGTACTGTGAGATCAGCAGTCTGCTGACGGAGGAGATCGTGAAGGTTCATCAGGAGATCTCGGCAGCCGTCGAGCAGATCGACCCGCTGGCTGAATACCAACACTTTATTGAAGCCTACAGGTCAGACTGTGGTTACCAACGTAATGACTCAGCAGTTTTCTTCCTGGTTACCATAGTAACGGTGTGTCTGCCCCTCAGGTCCCAGGAGACTCCCGAGACAGGTGTGGAGTTTGATGCATCTCTATTGGAGGAGACAGACAACCTGCCGGCCAATGAGATCCTCTGGAACACGCTTACGGCCGACAGCCTGCAGGCCATGTGAGCTCGCCACACAGTTTCCTGTATCCCGCCAAAGTAAAAGTGTCCTGTAGTAAATCTCTGTCATCCATGTGAGCGAGTAGTGACCAGCTTTCTGGTGGGTGTGGCTGTCTGAGCTGAACATTCAGAGCTGTGTTCGTGTTTTCAGGTTGTCGTCAGCGACGGAGGAGTTGGTGCTGACTCAGCAGAATCTGAGAACGAAAGAGGCGTTAGCTGAAGACTTGGACACTAAAATACAGACGAGTCAGCAGAGTGCAGAGAGGAAGAGCGAGTGAGACAGTCTGTCTGTCACTGTCTGTCTGTCTCTGTCTGTAACTGTCTAACTGTAACTGTCTGTCTGTTTCTGTCTGTCACTGTCTGTCTGTTTCTGTCTGTCACTGTCTGTCTCTGTCTGTCACTGTCTGTCTGTCTCTGTCTGTCACTGTCTGTCTGTCACTGTCTGTCTGTAACTGTCTGTCTGTTTCTGTCTGTCACTGTCTGTCTGTTTCTGTCTGTCACTGTCTGTCTGTAACTGTCTGTCTGTTTCTGTCTGTCACTGTCTGTCTGTTTCTGTCTGTCACTGTCTGTCTGTAACTGTCTGTCTGTTTCTGTCTGTCACTGTCTGTCTGTTTCTGTCTGTCACTGTCTGTCTGTTTCTGTCTGTCACTGTCTGTCTTTCTGTCTGTCACTGTTTGTCTGTAACTGTCTGTCTGTTTCTGTCTGTAACTGTCTGTCTGTTTCTGTCTGTCACTGTCTGTCTGTCTCTGTCTGTAACTGTCTAACTGTAACTGTCTGTAACTGTCTGTCTGTTTCTGTCTGTGACTGACTGTCTGTAACTGTCTGTGACTGTCTGTAACTGACTGGCTGTAACTGACTGTCTGTGACTGTCTGTAACTGACTGTAAATAACTGACTGTCTGTCTGACTGTCTGTGACTGTCTGTGACTGTCTGTGACTGACTGTCTGTGACTGTCTGTAACTGACTGTAAATAACTGACTGTCTGTCTGACTGTCTGTGACTGACTGTCTGTGACTGTCTGTGACTGTCTGTAACTGACTGTAAATAACTGACTGTCTGTGACTGACTGTCTGTGACTGTCTGTGACTGTCTGTAACTGACTGTAAATAACTGACTGTCTGTCTGACTGTCTGTGACTGTCTGTGACTGTCTGTGACTGTCTGTAAATAACTGACTGTCTGTAACTGACTGTCTGTGACTGACTGTAACTGTCTGTAACTGACTGTAAATAACTGACTGTCTGTCTGACTGTCTGTAACTGACTGTCTGTGACTGTCTGTAACTGACTGTAAATAACTGACTGTCTGTCTGACTGTCTGTGACTGTCTGTGACTGTCTGTAAATAACTGACTGTCTGTAACTGACTGTCTGTGACTGACTGTAACTGTCTGTGACTGTCTGTAAATAACTGACTGTAAATAACTGACTGTCTGTGACTGTCTGTAACTGTCTGTCTGTGACTGACTGTAACTGTCTGTGACTGTCTGTAAATAACTGACTGTAAATAACTGACTGTCTGTCTGACTGTCTGTGACTGTCTGTGACTGTCTGTAAATAACTGACTGTCTGTGACTGTCTGTCTGTGACTGACTGTAACTGTCTGTCTGTGTCTGTCTGTGACTGTCTGTAACTGACTGTCTGTGACTGACTGTAACTGTCTGTCTGTCCCTCCCTCTCTCACCTGTCCCTCTCTCACCTGTCTCTCTCACCTGTCCCTCTCTCACCTGTCTCTCTCTCACCTGTCTCTCTCTCACCTGTCCCTCTCTCACCTGTCCCTCTCTCACCTGTCTCTCTCTCACCTGTCTCTCTCTCACCTGTCCCTCTCTCACCTTTCTCTCTCTCACCTGTCCCTCTCTCACCTGTCTCTCTCTCACCTGTCCCTCTCTCACCTGTCTCTCTCTCACCTGTCTCTCTCTCTCACCTGTCCCTCTCTCACCTGTCCCTCTCTCACCTGTCTCTCTCTCACCTGTCTCTCCCTCAGCTGTGTCCTCCTGCTCAGTCAGAAACTGTCTCTCCTCGAGCTCCATCACGCCGTCCAATCACTGCGCGGCTCTGAGGCCCGCCTCGCCTCACAGAAGGCCCTGCTGGACGCCAAGATGGCCGCCGCTGCTGCCTCCCCGCCCCCGCCTCCTCCTCCCCCCACACTGCCATACGAGGATGACGCCCGCTCCGTCGGCTCCACCGTAAATACTTGACTGACTTTTGACTAACGCTTGACTAACGTTTGATTAATGTTCACCGTGTGTGTGTGTGTGTGTGTGTGTGTGTGTGTGTGTGTGTGTTCAGGACAAGTCTAAGGAGAAGAGTTCGAGGTTCGATACTCTCCGTCACTCTCTGGCTGGAATGATTCGCTCTCCTAAAGCCATGCTGGGCTCGTCCACCTCGGTGAGTCTGTCTCCTCTCCAGGGTTCTGGTTCTGGTTCTAGTATACCGGTTGACCCATCATCACAGTGTGATCTCACCTGTTGTGTCTTCCTTCCTGCAGCAGTTTTTTGATGTCATTCCCACGTCGGAGCGCCCCCTAGCAGAACAGGAATGGTACCACGGCGCCATCCCCCGGACAGAGGCTCAGGAGTTACTACGGCAACAGGGAGACTTCCTGGTGAGGGAGAGTCACGGTAAACCGGGCGAGTACGTCCTGTCGGTGTTTTCTGACGAGCAGAGACGCCATTTCATCATCCAGTATGCCGACGTATGTACACACACACACACACAGAGTTTACATGTTCATATACTGTAAAACATTAACTGGTAAATCGTCCCTCTTACTACCTGTCTCTCTTACTACCTGTCTCTCTCTCTGCCTGTCTCTCTCTCTCTCTCTGGTAGAGTCAGTACCGTTTTGAAGGGACAGGCTTCTCTACCATCCCTCAGCTCATCGAGCATCACTTCTCCACCAAACAGGTCATCACCAAGAAGTCTGGAGTCGTGTTGCTCAACCCTGTCATCAAGGCAACCATCACTATAAATTCTACACTATGTATCCACACGCACGTCGTACACACACATCAGTGAGTGTGTTTTCTGTCTGCAGGATAAGAAATGGATCCTGAACCATGAGGACGTTCTGCTGGGAGACCTGCTGGGGAAGGTGACTTAACTTCCTGTTTCCTCTTGTTATCAGTCTACTTCAGTCCACAGTTGTTAATAGTGCTCTCACCTTGTCTCTCTCCCTCCATGTCCCATCATGCCCTGCTCTCTGCTGGTTGCCAGGGTAACTTTGGTGAGGTATTTAAAGGGACGCTACAGCGAGACAAAACACCGGTCGCCGTCAAAACCTGTAAAGAAGATTTACCTCCGGAGCTGAAGATCAGGTTCCTGTCTGAGGCCAGGTCAGCTCCGTCAGTACATCAGTCAGTACATCAGTCAGTACATCAGTCAGTACATCAGTCAGTACATCAGTCAATACATCAGTCAATACATCAGTCAGTACATCAGTCAATACATCAGTCAATACATCAGTCAATACATCGGTCAATACATCGGTCAATACATCGGTCAGTACATCGGTCAATACATCGGTCAATACATCGGTCAGTACATCGGTCAGTACATCGGTCAATACATCGGTCAGTACATCCGTCAATACATCGGTCAGTACATCGGTCAGTACATCGGTCAGTACATCGGTCAATACATCGGTCAATACATCGGTCAGTACATCGGTCAGTACATCGGTCAATACATCGGTCAGTACATCCGTCAGTACATCGGTCAGTACATCGGTCAGTACACCGGTCAGTACACCGGTCAATACATCGTCAATACATCGGTCAGTACACCGGTCAATACATCGGTCAATACATCGTCAATACATCGTCAATACATCGGTCAGTACATCGGTCAGTACATCGGTCAGTACACCGGACAATACATCGTCAATACATCGGTCAGTACATCGGTCAATACATCGGTCAATACATCGGTCAGTACATCGGTCAGTACATCGGTCAATACATCGGTCAATACACGGGTCAATGCATCGGTCAATACATCGGTCAATACATCGGTCAGTACATCGGTCAATACATCGGTCAATACACGGGTCAATACATCGTCAATACATCGTCAATACATCAGTCAGTACATCGGTCAATACATCGGTCAATACATCGGTCAATACATCGGTCAATACATCGGTCAGTACATCGGTCAATACATCGGTCAATACACGGGTCAATACATCGTCAATACATCGTCAATACATCGGTCAGTACATCGGTCAGTACATCGGTCAGTACACCGGACAATACATCGTCAATACATCGGTCAATACATCGGTCAGTACATCGGTCAATACATCGGTCAATACATCGGTCAGTACATCGGTCAATACATCGGTCAATACACGGGTCAATGCATCGGTCAATACATCGGTCAATACACGGGTCAATACATCGGTCAATACATCGGTCAGTACATCGGTCAGTACACCGGTCAATACACGGGTCAATACATCGGTCAGTACACCGTCAATACATCGGTCAATACATCGGTCAATACATTGGTCAGTACACCGGTCAGTACACCGGTCAATACACGGGTCAATACATCTGTTGGTTAGAAGTGGTTGGTTTAGTTAGTCTCTTTGGTTGGTTTGGTAGATTTAGTTGTTTGGTTTAGTTGGTTAGCTTAGGTGGTTGGTTTAGGGGGCCTAGTTAGTTGTTTGATTGTTTGGTTGGTTAAATTGATTGGTGTCTCATGGTGCCTGTCTGTGATTGGCCGGTGTCTCATGGTGCCTGTCTGTGATTGGCCGGTGTCTCATGGTGCCTGTCTTTGATTGGCCGGTGTCTCATGGTGCCTGTCTGTGATTGGCTGGTGTCTCATGGTGCCTGTCTGTGATTGGCCGGTGTCTCATGGTGCCTGTCTGTGATTGGCTGGTGTCTCATGGTGCCTGTCTGTGATTGGCTGCAGGATCCTGAAGCAGTACGACCACCCGAACATCGTGAAGCTGATTGGTGTCTGTACGCAGCGACAGCCGATCTACATCGTCATGGAGCTCGTTCCTGGTGGGTGGAGCTTATTCACTGCTGACACCGTTTCTGTCTGTTGTGTCTGTGTGACCCTGTGCTGTGTCTGTCAGGTGGAGACTTCCTGTCCTTCCTTAGGAAGAAGAAGGACGAGTTAAAGACGAAGCAGCTCATTCGCTTCTCGGGGGACGCTGCTGCCGGCATGGCGTACCTGGAGAGTAAGAACTGTATCCACAGGTGAGCACTGGAATGTCCTGCAGACATTAAACACACCACGACCTGCAGACAGACGGTGAACCCGTTCATGTGTCTGTCTCTCAGGGACCTGGCGGCGAGGAACTGTCTGGTCGGGGACGGCAGCGTGTTGAAGATCAGCGACTTCGGCATGAGTCGCCAGGAGGACGACGGAATCTATTCTTCATCTGGACTCAAACAGATCCCCATTAAATGGACCGCTCCAGAAGCACTCAACTACGGTGCACACCTAAATCTCACCTGAGACTCACCTGAATCTCACCTGAGACTCACATGAATCTCACCTGAGACTCACATGAATCTCACCTGAGACTCACCTGAGACTCACCTGAGACTCACCTGAATCTCACCTGAGACTCACCTGAGACTCACATGAATCTCACCTGAGACTCACCTGAGACTCACCTGAATCTCACCTGAGACTCACCTGAATCTCACCTGAGACTCACCTGAGACTCACATGAATCTCACCTGAGACTCACCTGAGACTCACCTGAGACTCACATGAATCTCACCTGAGACTCACCTGAATTACCTGGTTGTAACAACATGATATTAATCTGCTTACACACCTGCTCTGTGATTGGCTGGTGCAGGTCGTTACAGCTCAGAGAGTGATGTGTGGAGTTACGGGATCCTGCTGTGGGAGACCTTTAGTCTGGGGGTGTGTCCTTATCCGGGGATGACCAATCAGCAGGCTCGAGAGCAGGTGGAGAAAGGTAAACGCCCGAGATCAGACAGACTGAGATCTAAACAGGAAACAGGTACAGGAGCGGATACAACAGGTACGACACCTGTCAGGCTTTAGGCCACATCCCACGTTCCAAGTTCAGCGTCACCTGTAACAGACTCCTGATCAGCTCACTGGAAAAAGAAGTAAGGCTGTTACTATGGAAATGTGAGATTAATCCCTCCCCCTCTGTCCTCATGGTTGCTAGGTTACAGGATGGCGTGTCCTCAGCGTTGCCCTGACGACGTGTACAAAGTGATGCAGCGGTGCTGGCAGTACAATCCTGAAGACCGACCCAAGTTCTCCGAGCTGCAGCGAGACCTTGCCGCCATCAAGAAGAAGTGATGACATCATCATCACACACCTCACCAACACCAGGAAGTGATGACATCATTACACTCCTCGCCAACATCAGAAAGTGATGACATCATCAGAGACAATAAGACATTTCAGTCACGTCCTCAACAGCAGAGTGCCATCAGCAAAGAAGAGTCACCTGCTTCAGGTGGGCGTGGTCGTTCGGTGGGCGTGGTCCGTTTATGGGCGGGGCCAGCAGGTGTCAAAGTTCTTTAAAACACTAAACGTCTGTGAAACACTAAAACCAGCTGGAACCAAAGGATTCATTTGAGAGGCGGTGATGATGTCACACTACGAACTTCACTTAGCATTGTCAGCAGGTTAGCATGTAGCTAGCTAACTCAGCCGCCATGTAGTCATGACTACACTGAAACAGGTAATGGAGCTAACAGTGCTAACAATTTAGCATGTACCCGTCTGACCTTTGACCTCAGCTCAGGTAATCACTGCTGACCACAGTCAGACTTTAAGCCACGCCCACATCAGCTGTTAACACTAACATGTTTGTTTTTATTTATTATGCTTTTATTTTGTTGTTTTTTTACAAACTGACAAATTCTGAAGGAACACTGACCTTTATTTTGAAAAAAACAGCTGTCACTCATCACAGAGACCACGCCCACCCAACCTTTGTTTTCTTTTAAGGAACTGTTGTTGACCAATCAGGAACTCCTATGAAAGTTTTATTTTGAATCAGACGGCTCCAAAACACTTCCTGTTTACATCATCATCATCAGCAGCACTTAGTCCAGATACTTCTGGGTCGTCATGGTAACAGAAACAATAATGTTAAATATAAAAATGAATCCAGTTTTGATCGGTCAAGATTACTTCCTGGACTGTGAGGGCGGAGCCTGAATGTTGATGTCAGAGCTCCTGAGCGCCGCCTACTGTTCCTGTAAATAAAGTTTTTACAGCTTTTTTTTTTTTATCTTTTCAGTTTTTGACACTAAAATCTTTGTCTTTTATATTTGTCCGAACGTTATAAAAATATTATTGTAACATTTATTATGAAATAAAACATCAAACAGACCCAGTGTGATGTCATTCATGAACCTCTCCTATATTCTCAATATTTGACCATGTTTGGCCAAATAGGTTTCTGGTCGTCATGGTTACAACTACTGAACTAAAAGGGCGACTCTTACTTCCTGTTTTAACACCTGCTAACCATGACAACCACAGACGCCTGTCAGTTACAGTTAACGCGGAACCGGGCTCGTCTGTTCTGCAGTTGGATTCTGGACTCTGGTCGTAGTGACGCGTCTGTCTGTCATGTATGGTGTCAAACAAAAACTTTTTATGTTGAAACATTTTATTGATTGTTTTTAAAACTGTAAACTTCCAAATAAGGTCGGCAGTGTCGCTGGTTTGGGGTGGGGCTTGTAGCCGATTCGCTCGTTGATAAGCTCCGCCCTTGATGCTGTAGAGGAAGAAGCTGAGCCAGAGGCTCCGCCCCCGATGATGTCAACACTAATGACAGAGGCCCCGCCCACACCTCCTCCTGACTCCGCCTCCTCTCGCTGACGCTTTCTGGCCTAAAAAAACAAACAAATTAATCAACAATTAATCAATAAATTAATAAATAGCATCGATCCTGATCAAAGACACTGATCCTGACTGATGGCATTACCCACTCTCCCTTCAGGGATGAATAAGTAATCCGTCTGTCTCTCCGTCTGCCTGTCTCTCTGTCTCTCTGCCTGTCTGTCTGTCTCTCTGCCTGTCTGTCTGTCTCTCTGCCTGCCTGTCTGTCTCTCTGCCTGCCTGTCTGTCTCTCTGCCTGCCTCTCTGCCTGTCTGTCTGTCTGTCTCTCTGCCTGCCTGTCTGTCTCTCTGCCTGCCTGTCTGTCTCTCTGCCTGCCTCTCTGCCTGCCTGTCTGTCTCTCTGCCTGCCTGTCTGTCTCTCTGTCTGTCTGCCTGTCTCTCTCTCTGCCTGCCTGCCTGTCTGTCTCTCTGCCTGCCTGTCTGTCTCTCTGCCTGCCTGCCTGCCTGTCTGTCTGTCTCTCTGCCTGTCTCTCTGCCTGCCTGTCTGTCTCTCTGCCTGCCTGCCTGCCTGTCTCTCTGCCTGCCTGCCTGTCTGTCTGCCTGCCTGTCTCTCTGCCTGCCTGCCTGTCTGTCTGCCTGCCTGTCTCTCTGTCTGCCTGCCTGCCTGCCTGTCTCTCTGCCTGCCTGCCTGTCTCTCTGTCTGTCTGTCTGCCTGCCTCTCTGCCTGCCTGCCTGTCTCTCTGTCTGTCTCTCTGCCTGCCTGTCTCTCTGCCTGCCTGCCTGCCTCTGTGCCTGCCTGCCTGCCTGTCTGTCTCTCTGCCTGCCTGCCTGTCTCTCTGCCTGCCTGCCTGTCTCTCTGCCTGCCTGCCTGCCTGTCTGCCTGCCTGTCTCTCTGTCTGCCTGCCTGTCTCTCTGCCTGCCTGTCTCTCTGCCTGTCTGTCTGTCTGCCTGCCTGCCTGTCTGTCTCTCTGCCTGCCTGTCTCTCTGCCTGCCTGTCTGTCTGTCTCTCTGCCTGTCTCTCTGCCTGCCTGTCTGCCTGCCTGCCTGTCTCTGCCTGCCTGCCTGCCTGTCTCTCTGCCTGCCTGTCTCTCTGCCTGCCTGTCTGCCTGCTTGTCTGTCTCTCTGCCTGCCTGTCTGTCTCTCTGTCTGTCTGCCTGTCTCTCTGTCTGCCTGCCTGTCTGTCTCTCTGTCTGTCTGCCTGTCTCTCTGTCTGCCTGCTTGTCTGTCTCTCTGCCTGCCTGCCTGTCTGTCTGTCTGTCTCTCTGTCTGTCTCTCTGCCTGTCTCTCTGCCTGCCTGCCTGTCTCTCTGTCTCTCTGCCTGCCTGCCTGTCTGTCTGTCTCTCTGCCTGCCTGCCTGCCTGTCTCTCTGTCTCTCTGCCTGCCTGCCTGCCTGTCTGTCTCTCTGCCTGTCTGTCTCTCTGTCTGCCTGTCTGTCTCTCTGCCTGCCTGTCTCTCTGTCTGCTGTTCACACCTCGAGCTCCTTCTTGACGCTCTCGAACTCCTCGGTGTCGTCGATCTTCAGCTCCAGGCGGGTCGGCTTCCTCCTCAACATCTTCCTGGAAACACAGAGTCTGATTGGTTATCACAGTGTGTCACGCTTAATAGCATACAGTTGTTAGCTGGTTGCTATGGTAACTGTACGCAGGTGATAGAGGTCATAAACCAGTTCTTAAAATCCAGAACAGAACCAGGAATCATCGAAGGAACAAGCTGCTGTCAGTCTGACCTTTAACTTTAAGCCTGAGTATCACCTGAACAGGTGAGTTGTATTTAAATTCACCCTCAGTAACTGTTTTTGTACCAGGCTGTAAGCATGCTGCCGTAACCATGACCACCACAGACGTCAGCAGGGTCGTCGGGGATTCTGGGAGTTCCGGAGCTAAGCTACAGGCTAACGTGCATTAAAACGGTCACACAGGAAGTCTGACCGGAAGCAGACAAACGTGCTCCCCGCCGCTTCAGACGGCGCCTTTAGTACTTCCAGCACGCGCCCATAAACTCACCTGAACAGGTGTGCTGCGGTGTTTTCCCGGGTATTTCTCCTGCTGCGTTTGTTTGCTGCCGCGCTGTCTACCGGAAGAAGAACCTCTGACCCGGAAGGTGCTGACGTGTTTACGTCCGGGTGACGCTGCTCGGAGACGCCGCTGCTTCGTGTCCTCACTGTGAGTCTGACGGTAAACCTTTAAATAACGTTAAACAAACCCTTAAAGAACGTTAAACAAACCCTTAAAGAAGGTCACACTAACGTTTCGTCACAGCTGTCAACCAAACATGACGAAGACGCGCAGACGTGACGTCGTGTAACGTCGATTTGATGTCTGTGCTAATGCTAATGCTAACATTAGCCGCTCTTTGTCTCCGAACTCTGCCGAACTCTGCCGGACTCTGCCGGAAGCAGCCAGAACCGAACCTCTGCTTGAGACTGATCCACTTTGTTCTGACAGAACCAAAACACAACGAACAAGTTTCAGTTTGACCAAAAATCTGATGTTTGTTTATGTGATGAATATTAATATTATTAATACTCATGCGTGACGACTAACTCTGACGTTTGTTTGTTTGTTTTGTTTGTTGATTGTTTGTGTTTGTTTGTTTGTTGCGTGTGTCTCTTCCCGTAGATTTCCCAGCAGCCTCTGGGGCTCCCGCACAGTCGCATCATGTCTGACGACGAGGATGTGGCTCCGGCCGTGAAGAAGAGTCGAGTTTTCTACGGCAGCCTGGAGGAGAAAGAGCGTGAGCGCCTCAGTTTGGACGCGACGAGGAGCTCTGCAACAGGAAGTGAGTGATGCGGTGAAAGCAGGGATCGAGGCGGGAGGGAAACATCAACATCTCCTCAGGTGTGTCTCACGTTGTAAACTACACACAGGTGTGTGTGAGATGTGTGTGAGAGAGACTCCATTTCCCATGATGCTGTGCAGGAGAGACTCTGGAGATGGAGGAGCGGGTCAGCGAGCGGCAGCAGGAAGCTCTTGCAGCGTTTGAGCGGCGCCGGCGAGCGCGACAGATCACCGTGTCCACGGACGATGCCGAGGTGAAGGCTGGCCTCCGAGCTCTGGGAGAGCCAATCACGTTGTTTGGAGAGGGACCAGCTGACCGTCGAGAGCGGTGCGTAAACAAACGTTCAGGAAGCCTGAATCTCATTGGACGAAAATCGTCTCACAATATTCAGTAAAAACAGACGCGTTGTCATGGAAACCAGTCAGACTGAGAACATGTGACATGTTAGCATAACGTGTTCACTAGGGATGTAACGATACATCGTGACACGATTAAAATCGGTACAAATGCGTGACGACTCGCACCGGTTCACAGAAAAAATGAATCGCGATTCTTGGCGAATGCGAGAGTAAGTTTTTTTTAATTAGAAATAGGTCACGTTGTGGCTGCAGCTTCCACTGCCGCGTCTGCCTTTCTGTGTCTCACACACACACACCCCTACACACATGCGCAGTAGTGGTAATCGGCGTCAGGCCTGACTGTACAGTAAATGATACCATAACACAGACCCTCCAGGAATTCACGATGTTAACCAATCACCGCAACTTCTCCGCAACTTCCGCGCAGTCTGCACGGGGGATTAAACACGGGTCAGGGACGGCCGCACGGTGCGGGAGGATCCCCTCGTGGGACCTCTCCCCGGCGCTGGCTGGCCCCCGCCGGGCACATTTCCTCCGCGGCGGTGCCCGCGACCGGCTCTGCGTTTACAGCACCCGGACCTCGCCGTTTCCCGGCGCCGTGGACTCACATTAAAGGGTTAATGAGCTATCATCTTAATTGTTTTTATTTTCAGTTAGCTCATACTTCAAGCTGAAAGGTAATGGTCAGATCAGCTGCTTGCTGGCAGCCCTAATAAGAACACAAACAGTTTGAGAGTTTCTGTAAAGAGAGATTTTTTTCCTACAAATAAAAAGATAATTTTATTTTGTCAGAATTTGTCTGTAGCTCATTTTGATTTTAAAAAATCGTATCGTGAAAAAAAAATCGTGACTCGAATCGAGTCGTGAGTTGAGTGTATCGTTACATCCCTAGTGTTCACTGACCAGCTGGTGTCTGTTGGTGTCTGTCGATGTCTTTTAGTGTCTGTCTGTTGGTGTCTGTCTGTTGATGTCTGCTGGCGTCTGTTGGTGTCTGTTGTCTGCTGGTGTCTGTCAGTTGGTGTCTGCTGACGTCTGCTGGTGTCTGTCAGTTGATGTCTGCTGGCGTCTGTTGGTGTCTGTTGTCTGCTGGTGTCTGTCAGTTGGTGTCTGCTGACGTCTGCTGGTGTCTGTCAGTTGGTGTCTGCTGACGTCTGCTGGTGTCTGTCGATGTCTGCTGGCGTCTGTTAGTGTCTGCTGGTGTCTGATGTCTGTTGATGTCTACTGGTGTCTGTCTGTTGGTGTCTGTTGGTGTCAGTTGGTGTCTGCTGACGTCTGCTGGCGTCTGTTGGTGTCTGTTGTTGTCTGCTGGTGTCTGCTGACGTCTGCTGGTGTCTGTTGGTGTCTGTTGATATCTACTGGTGTCTGTCTGTTGGTGTCAGTTGGTGTCTGGTGTCTGTTGATGTCTACTGGTGTCTGTCAGTTGGTGTCTGCTGACGTCTGCTGGTGTCTGTTGGTGTCTGTTGGTGTCTACTGGTGTCTGTCTGTCGGTGTCAGTTGGTGTCTGGTGTCTGTTGATGTCTACTGGTGTCTGTCAGTTGGTGTCTGCTGACGTCTGCTGGTGTCTGTTGGTGTCTGTTGGTGTCTACTGGTGTCTGTCTGTTGGTGTCTGTTGGTGTCTGGTGTCTGTTGATGTTTACTGGTGTCTGTCAGTTGGTGTCTGCTGACGTCTGCTGGTGTCTGTTGGTGTCTGATGTCTGTTGATGTCTACTGGTGTCTGTCTGTTGGTGTCTGTTGATGTCTACTGGTGTCTGTCTGTTGGTGTCTGTTGGTGTCTGTTGATGTCTACTGGTGTCTGTCTGTTGGTGTCTGTTGGTGTCTGTTGACGTCTGTTGATGTCTGTTGATGTCTACTGGTGTCTGTCTGTTGGTGTCTGTTGGTGTCTGTTGATGTCTACTGGTGTCTGTCTGTTGGTGTCTGCTGGTGTCTGTTGGTGTCTGATGTCTGTTGATGTCTACTGGTGTCTGTCTGTTGGTGTCTGTTGATGTCTACTGGTGTCTGTCTGTTGGTGTCTGTTGATGTCTACTGGTGTCTGTCTGTTGGTGTCTGCTGGTGTCAGTTGGTGTCTGATGTCTGTTGATGTCTACTGGTGTCTGTCTGTTGGTGTCTGCTGGCGTCTGTTGTTGTCTGCTGGTATCTGATGTCTGTTGTCTACTGGTGTCTGTCAGTTGGTGTCTGCTGACGTCTGCTGGTGTCTGTCAGTTGGTGTCTGCTGACGTCTGCTGGTGTCTGTTGGTGTCTGATGTCTGTTGATGTCTACTGGTGTCTGTCTGTTGGTGTCTGTTGGTGTCTGTTGATGTCTACTGGTGTCTGTCTGTTGGTGTCTGTTGGTGTCTGTTGGTGTCTGTTGGTGTCTACTGGTGTCTGTCTGTTGGTGTCTGTTGGTGTCTGTTGGTGTCTGTTGACGTCTGTTGATGTCTGTTGGTGTCTGTTGTCTGTTGACGTCTGTTGATGTCTGTTGGTGTCTGTTGACAGACTGAGGAGCGTTCTGTCTGTCGTTGGTCCTGATGCCCTGAAGAAATCGAGGAGAGATGAAGAGAGAGCCAAAAGATCACATGACGAGGTACACACACACGTGCACACACACACACACACACACACACACACACACACACACACACACACACTGATTAGTCACATGTTTCCTTTCTGACCAATAACAGTGCCAGCAGACATGGTACCATGAAGGCTCCGCCTCCCTAAAGGACGCTCGGCTCTGGTTGGCCAAATACTCTCTGCCACGGTGAGGCGGTTCACGTCTGTTCTTCATGTCTGTTCTTCATGTCTGTTCTTCATGTATGTTCTTCATGTCTGTTCTCATCTGTTCTTCATGTCTGTTCTTCACGTCTGTTCTTCATGTCTGTTCTTCATGTCTGTTCTTCATGTTTGTTCTTCACGTCTGTTCTTCATGTTTGTTCTCATCTGTTCTTCATGTCTGTTCTTCATGTCTGTTCTTCATGTCTGTTCTTCATGTCTGTTCTTCATGTCTGTTCTTCATGTCTGTTCTCATCTGTTCTTCATGTCTGTTCTCATCTGTTCTTCATGTCTGTTCTTCATGTCTGTTCTTCATGTCTGTTCTTCACGTCTGTTCTTCATGTCTGTTCTTCACGTCTGTTCTTCATGTTTGTTCTTCACGTCTGTTCTTCACGTCTGTTCTTCACGTCTGTTCTTCATGTCTGTTCTTCATGTTTGTTCTCATGTTTGTTCTCATGTTTGTTCTTCTCGTCTGTTCTTCACGTCTGTTCTTCTCATGTTTGTTCTTCATGTCTGTTCTCATGTTTGTTCTCATGTTTGTTCTTCTCGTCTGTTCTTCACGTCTGTTCTTCATGTCTGTTCTCATGTTTGTTCTTCACGTCTGTTCTTCATGTCTGTTCTCACGTCTGTTCTTCATGTTTCTTCTCATGTCTGTTCTTCATGTCTGTTCTTCACGTCTGTTCTCATGTTTGTTCTTCTCGTCTGTTCTTCATGTTTGTTCTTCATGTCTGTTCTTCATGTTTGTTCTTCATGTCTGTTCTCATGTTTGTTCTTCATGTTTCTTCTCACGTCTGTTCTTCATGTTTCTTCTCATGTCTGTTCTTCATGTTTGTTCTTCATGTTTCTTCTCATGTCTGTTCTTCATGTCTGTTCTTCACGTCTGTTCTCATGTTTGTTCTTCTCGTCTGTTCTTCATGTCTGTTCTTCACGTCTGTTCTCATGTTTGTTCTTCTCGTCTGTTCTTCATGTTTGTTCTTCATGTCTGTTCTCATGTTTGTTCTTCATGTTTCTTCTCACGTCTGTTCTTCATGTTTCTTCTCACGTCTGTTCTTCATGTCTGTTCTTCACGTCTGTTCTCGTCTGTTCTTCTCATCTGGAACATGATTGGCTCTGATGGCATCAGAGCGATGAGGCGTCTGGAGGCTGCACGTGCTCAGAGAGATGTTGCTGAGGCGACCAGAGCGATCCGGCAACAGGAACTGCACAAGAACCTGAGAGTGAGACTAATTATTACTAATTTATTATGTCATCATGAGAGAGACTGACATACAGTAATTTCACTGACAAGGACTTTTTAATCTGTATGAATGTTATTTTGATAATCCTGCTCCTCCTTCAGAATCTGAACAACTTCTGCAGTCAGATCGGTGACGATCGGCCAATCAGCTTCTGCCACTTCAGCCCAGACTCCAAGATGCTCGCCACTGGCTCCTGGTACGAAGCCCCGCCCACCACCTCATTAGCATGGAGGAAGTTAGCATAGCCATGACAAGCTACCGTTAGCATTCCATTTGTACACATGGTTCTGAGCTAACGTGCTAACGTGTTTACAGGAGCGGTCTGTGTAAGCTGTGGTCCGTCCCAGACTGCAACCTGATTCGTACACTGAGAGGTGGGCGGAGCTTTGCTTGTTTTGTGTGTTTCTATTGGTCCTTGTGATTATCTGAACCGAGACTCCGCCCCTCTTTGTCCCCGCTTTCTGATCGGCTGAAGGACACAACACCAACGTGGGTGCGATCGTCTTCCGCCCACAGGCCGGAGTTTCTCTCGACCAATCAGATGTCAGCTTGGCCTCGTGTGCTGCTGACGGATCTGTGAAGCTGTGGAACTTGGAGAGGTAGGAGACAAGGAGACAAGGAGACAAGGAGACAAGGGGGGAGGAGATGAGATGTAAAGGACTGAACAATAACAAACCCTTCCTATTCTTTAAGTGGTCATCCATATATGGTCATTCATTCCTTTCTACCTCTCCTGTTGCCATAGCGACGAGCCGGTGGCTGACATCGAAGGTCACAGTGAGCGAGTGTCCCGAGTGTCATGGCATCCATCAGGACGGTTCCTCGGAACGACAAGGTGAAACAACTGACCGAACCACCGACCGACTGTGTCTGTCTGTAGTTATGATAACTTCTGTCTGTGCCTGTCTGTGCCTGTCTGTAGTTATGATAACTTCTGTCTGTGCCTGTCTGTAGTTATGATAACTTCTGTCTGTGCCTGTCTGTAGTTATGATAACTTCTGTCTGTGTCTGTCTGTAGTTATGATAACGTCTGCCTGTCTGTAGTTATGATAATGTCTGTGTCTGTCTGTAGTTATGATAACTTCTGTCTGTCTGTAGTTATGATAACTTCTGTCTGTCTGTAGTTATGATAACTTCTGTCTGTCTGTAGTTATGATAACTTCTGTGCCTGTCTGTAGTTATGATAACTTCTGTCTGTGTCTGTCTGTAGTTATGATAACTTCTGTCTGTGTCTGTCTGTAGTTATGATAACGTCTGTCTGTGTCTGTCTGTAGTTATGATAACTTCTGTCTGTGCCTGTCTGTAGTTATGATAACTTCTGTCTGTGCCTGTCTGTAGTTATGATAACTTCTGTCTGTCTGTAGTTATGATAACTTCTGTCTGTCTGTAGTTATGATAACTTCTGTGCCTGTCTGTAGTTATGATAACTTCTGTCTGTGTCTGTCTGTAGTTATGATAACTTCTGTCTGTGCCTGTCTGTAGTTATGATAACTTCTGTCTGTGTCTGTCTGTAGCTATGATAACTTCTGTCTGTGTCTGTCTGTAGTTATGATAACTTCTGTCTGTGTCTGTCTGTCGTTATGATAACTTCTGTCTGTGTCTGTCTGTCGTTATGATAACTTCTGTCTGTGTCTGTCTGTAGTTATGATAACTTCTGTCTGTGTCTGTCTGTCGTTATGATAACTTCTGTCTGTGTCTGTCTGTCGTTATGATAACTTCTGTCTGTCTGTAGTTATGATAACTTCTGTCTGTGTCTGTCTGTCGTTATGATAACTTCTGTCTGTGTCTGTCTGTCGTTATGATAACTTCTGTCTGTGTCTGTCTGTCGTTATGATAACTTCTGTCTGTGTCTGTCTGTAGTTATGATAACTTCTGTCTGTCTGTAGTTATAACTTCTGTCTGTCTGTAGTTATGATAACTTCTGTCTGTAGTTATGATAACTTCTGTGTCTGTCTGTAGTTATGATAACTTCTGTCTGTGTCTGTCTGTAGTTATGATAACTTCTGTCTGTCTGTAGTTATGATAACTTCTGTCTGTCTGTAGTTATGATAACTTCTGTCTGTGTCTGTCTGTAGTTATGATAACTTCTGTCTGTGTCTGTCTGTAGTTATAATAACTTCTGTCTGTCTGTAGTTATGATAACTACTGTCTGTGCCTGTCTGTAGTTATGATAACTTCTGTCTGTGTCTGTCTGTAGTTATGATAACTTCTGTCTGTGTCTGTCTGTAGTTATGATAACTTCTGTCTGTGTCTGTAGTTATGATAACTTCTGTCTGTGCCTGTCTGTAGTTATGATAACTTCTGTCTGTAGTTATGATAACTTCTGTCTGTAGTTATGATAACTTCTGTCTGTAGTTATGATAACTTCTGTCTGTGTCTGTCTGTAGTTATGATAACTTCTGTCTGTGTCTGTCTGTAGTTATAATAACTTCTGTCTGTCTGTAGTTATGATAACTACTGTCTGTGCCTGTCTGTAGTTATGATAACTTCTGTCTGTAGTTATGATAACTTCTGTCTGTAGTTATGATAACTTCTGTCTGTAGTTATGATAACTTCTGTCTGTGCCTGTCTGTAGTTATAATAACTTCTGTCTGTGTCTGTCTGTAGTTATAATAACTTCTGTCTGTGTCTGTCTGTAGTTATGATAACTTCTGTGTCTGTCTGTAGTTATGATAACTTCTGTCTGTGTCTGTCTGTAGTTATGATAACTTCTGTCTGTGTCTGTCTGTAGTTATGATAGCTTCTGTGCCTGTCTGTAGTTATGATAACTTCTGTCTGTGCCTGTCTGTAGTTATGATAACTTCTGTCTGTGCCTGTCTGTAGTTATGATAACTTCTGTCTGTGCCTGTCTGTAGTTATGATAACTTCTGTCTGTGCCTGTCTGTAGTTATGATAACTTCTGTCTGTGTCTGTCTGTAGTTATGATAACTTCTGTCTGTCTGTCTGTAGTTATGATAACTACTGTCTGTGCCTGTCTGTAGTTATGATAAC
The DNA here is from genome assembly GCA_004119915.2 of Collichthys lucidus. Lineage (NCBI taxonomy): Eukaryota > Metazoa > Chordata > Actinopteri > Sciaenidae > Collichthys > Collichthys lucidus. The sequence continues at coordinate 31,299 of ML240783.1, read as the reverse complement.
TTCTGTCTGTGTCTGTCTGTAGTTATGATAACTTCTGTCTGTGTCTGTCTGTAGTTATGATAACTTCTGTCTGTCTGTAGTTATGATAACTTCTGTCTGTGTCTGTCTGTAGTTATGATAACTTCTGTCTGTGTCTGTCTGTAGTTATAATAACTTCTGTCTGTCTGTAGTTATGATAACTTCTGTCTGTCTGTAGTTATAACTTCTGTCTGTCTGTAGTTATGATAATTTCTGTCTGTGTCTGTCTGTAGCTATGATAACTTCTGTCTGTGTCTGTCTGTAGCTATGATAACTTCTGTCTGTGTCTGTCTGTAGTTATGATAACTTCTGTCTGTGTCTGTCTGTAGCTATGATAACTTCTGTCTGTGTCTGTCTGTAGTTATGATAACTTCTGTCTGTGCCTGTCTGTCGTTATGATAACTTCTGTCTGTGTCTGTCTGTAGCTATGATAACTTCTGTCTGTGCCTGTCTGTAGCTATGATAACTTCTGTCTGTGCCTGTCTGTAGCTATGATAACTTCTGTCTGTGCCTGTCTGTAGCTATGATAACTTCTGTCTGTGTCTGTCTGTAGTTATGATAACTTCTGTCTGTGTCTGTCTGTAGCTATGATAACTTCTGTCTGTGCCTGTCTGTAGTTATGATAACTTCTGTCTGTGCCTGTCTGTAGTTATGATAACTTCTGTCTGTGCCTGTCTGTAGTTATGATAACTTCTGTCTGTGCCTGTCTGTAGTTATGATAACTTCTGACTGTGCCTGTCTGTAGTTATGATAACTTCTGTCTGTCTGTAGTTATGATAACTTCTGTCTGTCTGTAGTTATGATAACTTCTGTCTGTCTGTCTGTAGTTATAATAACTTCTGTCTGTCTGTAGTTATGATAACTTCTGTCTGTCTGTAGTTATAACTTCTGTCTGTCTGTAGTTATGATAACTTCTGTCTGTGCCTGTCTGTAGTTATGATAACTTCTGTCTGTGCCTGTCTGTAGTTATGATAACTTCTGTCTGTGTCTGTCTGTAGTTATGATAACTTCTGTCTGTGTCTGTCTGTAGTTATGATAACTTCTGTCTGTGCCTGTCTGTAGTTATGATAACTTCTGTCTGTGTCTGTCTGTAGCTATGATAACTTCTGTCTGTGTCTGTCTGTAGCTATGATAACTTCTGTCTGTGTCTGTCTGTAGCTATGATAACTTCTGTCTGTCTGTAGCTATGATAACTTCTGTCTGTGTCTGTCTGTAGCTATGATAACTTCTGTCTGTGTCTGTCTGTAGCTATGATAACTTCTGTCTGTGTCTGTCTGTAGCTATGATAACTTCTGTCTGTGTCTGTCTGTAGTTATGATAACTTCTGTCTGTGTCTGTCTGTAGCTATGATAACTTCTGTCTGTGTCTGTCTGTAGTTATGATAACTTCTGTCTGTGCCTGTCTGTAGTTATGATAACTTCTGACTGTGCCTGTCTGTAGTTATGATAACTTCTGACTGTGCCTGTCTGTAGTTATGATAACTTCTGTCTGTCTGTAGTTATGATAACTTCTGTCTGTCTGTAGTTATGATAACTTCTGTCTGTCTGTCTGTAGTTTAATAATTCTGTCTGTCTGTAGTTATGATAACTTCTGTCTGTCTGTAGTTATAACTTCTGTCTGTCTGTAGTTATGATAACTTCTGTCTGTGCCTGTCTGTAGTTATGATAACTTCTGTCTGTGCCTGTCTGTAGTTATGATAACTTCTGTCTGTGTCTGTCTGTAGTTATGATAACTTCTGTCTGTGTCTGTCTGTAGTTATGATAACTTCTGTCTGTGCCTGTCTGTAGTTATGATAACTTCTGTCTGTGTCTGTCTGTAGCTATGATAACTTCTGTCTGTCTGTAGCTATGATAACTTCTGTCTGTGTCTGTCTGTAGCTATGATAACTTCTGTCTGTGTCTGTCTGTAGCTATGATAACTTCTGTCTGTGTCTGTCTGTAGCTATGATAACTTCTGTCTGTGCCTGTCTGTAGTTATGATAACTTCTGTCTGTGTCTGTCTGTAGCTATGATAACTTCTGTCTGTGTCTGTCTGTAGCTATGATAACTTCTGTCTGTGCCTGTCTGTAGCTATGATAACTTCTGTCTGTGTCTGTCTGTAGCTATGATAACTTCTGTCTGTCTGTAGCTATGATAACTTCTGTCTGTGTCTGTCTGTAGCTATGATAACTTCTGTTGTGTGTCTGTAGCTATGATAACTTCTGTCTGTGTCTGTCTGTAGCTATGATAACTTCTGTCTGTGCCTGTCTGTAGTTATGATAACTTCTGTCTGTGTCTGTCTGTAGCTATGATAACTTCTGTCTGTGTCTGTCTGTAGCTATGATAACTTCTGTCTGTGCCTGTCTGTAGCTATGATAACTTCTGTCTGTGTCTGTCTGTAGCTATGATAACTTCTGTCTGTGCCTGTCTGTAGCTATGATAACTCGTGGCGTCTGTGGGATCTGGAGGTTCAGGAGGAAATCCTCCATCAGGAAGGTCACAGCAAAGGAGTCCACGACCTTCACTTCCACCCCGATGGATCACTGGCTGCTACTGGGTAAATACAAAGTACACACACAGAGTATACAGTACACACACAGAGTATACAGTACACACACAGAGTATACAGTACACACACAGAGTATACAGTACACACACAGAGTATACAGTACACACACAGAGTATACAGTACACACACAGAGTACAGAGTACACACACAGAGTATACAGTACACACAGAGTATACACACAGAGTATACAGTACACACACAGAGTATACAGTACACACACAGAGTATACAGTACACACACAGAGTACAGAGTACACACACAGAGTATACAGTACACACACAGAGTATACACACAGAGTATACAGTACACACACAGAGTACAGAGTACACACACAGAGTATACAGTACACACACAGAGTACAGAGTATACACACAGAGTATACAGTACACACACAGAGTACAGAGTACACACACAGAGTATACAGTACACACACAGAGTACAGAGTACACACACAGAGTATACAGTACACACACAGAGTACAGAGTACACACACAGATAGTAGAAAACCACATGTATACCTTCGTAACTGTAGTATGTAGTACATGTCGTAATATTACTGTAGTACTGTTTGAGAATTTCTCTGTTTTTATTGGTCTCGTCCAATCAGAGGTCTGGATGCGTTTGGCAGAGTGTGGGATCTTCGGACGGGACGCTGCGTTGTTTTCCTCGAAGGTCACCTGAAGGAGATTTACAGCCTGAACTTCTCCCCCAATGGGTCAGCCAATCAGAGAGCAGCACGCAGAACAAGCAGCCAATCAGAGAGCAGCATGCAGAACAAGCAGCCAATCAGAGAGCAGCACGCAGAACAAGCAGCCAATCAGAGAGCAGCATGCAGAACACACAACCAATCAGAGAGCAGCACGCAGAACAAGCAGCCAATCAGAGAGCAGCACGCAGAACAAGCAGCCAATCAGAGAGCAGCATGCAGAAAGCAGCCAATCAGAGATGAGCAATGAAAGATGCGATAAACAAAATGAAATTTTAAAAAATTATATAAAAGAAAAATATATAAAATATTTTTTAGTATAACTAATTTTTTGTATTTTTATTTTTGACATTTTGTCTTCTCTTCTTACAGCGGGCTGTCAAACATGTTTTTATTCTTTGTTCTCTCGTCGTCATCATCAGGTATCACCTGGCAACAGGAAGTGGTGACAACACCTGTAAGGTGTGGGAGCTGAGGAACAGGAAGTGTCTGTACACAGTCCCCGCCCACCAGAACCTGCTGTCTGCTGTCCGCTTCCAACGTAAAAAAAACTTGATTTAAATTCAAACTTTTATTTTTGTAGTTCTGGTGTGAAAATAATTTAAACATGGCGGTAACGAGGTCCACTCGGTCCACTGCAGTTTGCACGCGCTCCGTCCAGTTCAGATTCAGTTCAGCCAGTCACGGCCAGCCTGCTGAATTTCTGCTTGGCAACCAGGTTCAGTTCAACCAACTGCAGCTGACCAATCAGAGCAGAGCACCAATCAGCAGCTGTCTCTGAAACTGAAAGTTCACCTTCGAACAACAAGACAGCTGTTGGCCAATCAAACGACAGCCGGCCTCCTCGTCTTACTGAGCACGTGCAAACTGAGTGTGACCTGTGGAGTGTGAACTCGCCGCGCTGCACGTTAATAAGAAATGACTCAAAGTCTGAATTCATGTAACGGTTTGGTTTCCAGTTTGTTTCAGCAAACTACCTCACTTCCTGTCTCTCTGACCTCACTTCCTGTTTGTGTGCAGCCACTGACGGTCACTTCCTGTTGACTGGTGCGTACGACAACACGGCGAAGATTTGGAGTCACCCCGGTTGGACGCCGCTAAAGACACTTGCTGGACACGAGGGGAAGGTACAAACACTGCGCTCTGATTGGTCCATTCAGACACCACTGCCGTTGATTGGTGGAGGTTAACGTGTCACACCTGTTGTTGTTGTTTGCAGGTGATGGGCGTCGACGTGTCGCCTGATGGGAAACTGATCGCCACCAGCTCCTACGACCGGACCTTCAAACTCTGGCTGTCAGAGTGATGTCATGATGATGTCATGATGATGTCATGATGATGTCATGTTTTTGTTTTCTGGCATAACTTTTTTTTTTTTTTAATAAAATGATTAAAATCAATGTGACTGTCAGTTTGTGCTCTCTCTCACACACACACGCAGCTTAGTATTAGTTCTTATAAGTAGTGGTGGGGGTGTGACGCACACTTGCTATTGGCTGCTGTAAATGCCAATCAATGTCCACGCCCCTCCCCATGAGCATTTTTAATGTGACATAATTGTGAGCCCGAGCCGATCTGGTTCCAGTACCGTTATGACTGACTGTTTTTCAGGTGATGGTCAGACTCTGTATCTCTATCTAATGATTTTATGTCACTTCCTGTGACCCGAGCTTGTTTTAATAAAAACTCAGCTTTGTCTTTGAACGATTAGTAACTTTCACAAAACACTTAGACTGCACAGGAAGTGTCTCTGAAGGAGGACAGTGTTATAATAAAGTCCTCTGGTGTAGCGAAGACGAATGTTGGTCACTGTTGTAAAAATCACAATGTTACTGAACTGAGCACAACGTTAAAGGTCACTCTGTAATATTGTTCAATTATAACTCAGCACTGGTCATGCTTTGTTCATACCTGAGTGGGCGGGTCTGTGACACCAGGTGATACAAACGCTGCTCATCGCTTCAGAACTGATTCTGGTTTCTAAATTTAGTTTGTGGTGCAGAAACATAAACATCAAACCGGCTGACAGTTGTGCTGCGGTCGCCTCGGGTCAGCTGAGAGAGCATGCCTGACGCCTGGAGTCAAATCAGAGCCACAAGTTTCAAAATGAAATTTAAGTTTTGGTCCTGAAGAATAAATTCATAAAAATAAAAATGTGTCGTATGTGTTGAGAGCTGTCAACTGATCACCACCTGGTGGTGAGTTGGCTCCGATGGTGGGGGAGGATGGCGGTCAGACCTGGCAGGCCCAGACGTTCTGTGCGGGTTTGCTGGGAACGTCTGGCTGAATCTCCTGTCAGAAAGAGTTTCAACTCCCACCTCCGGGAGAGCTTTTCTCACGTCCCGGGGGAGGCGGGGGACATTGAGTCCGAGTGGACCTTGTTCCGTTCCTCCATCGTCGAGGCGGCTGACCGGAGCTGCGGCCGTAAGGTGGTCGGTGCCTGTCGTGGCGGCGGCCCCCGAACCCGCTGGTGGACACCGGCGGTGAGGGATGCCGTCAAGCTGAAGAAGGAGGCCTACAGAACCTTTTTGGCCTGTGGGACTCCTGAAGCAGCTGACGGGTATCGGCGTGCCAAGCGGAGTGCGGCCTTGGTGGTTGCGAGAGGCAAAAACCGGGCGTGGGAGGAGTTCGGTGAGGCCATGGAGAACGACTTTCGAACGGCTTCGAGGAGGTTCTGGACCACCATCCGGCGGCTCAGGCGGGGGAAGCAGTGCACTGTCAACACTGTGTTCAGTGGGGGCGGGGTGCTGCTAACCTCGACTCGGGACGTCTTGGGTCGGTGGAGGGAATACTTCGAAGACCTCCTCAATCCCACCAGCACGTCTTCCCTTGAGGAGGCAGAGCCTGGGGACCCCGTGGTGGTCTCACCAATCTCTGGGGCTGAGGTCGCTGAGGTAGTCAAGAAGCTCCTCGGTGGCAAGGCCCCGGGGGTGGATGAGGTCCGCCCGGAGTTCCTCAAGGCCCTGGATGTTGTGGGGCTGTCTTGGTTGACACGTCTCTGCAACATCGCGTGGACATCGGGGGCAGTGCCCCTGGATTGGCAGACCGGGGTGGTGGTTCCCCTCTTCAAAAAGGGGGACCGGAGGATGTGCTCCAACTATAGGGGGATCACACTCCTCAGCCTCCCCGGGAAGGTCTTTTCGGGGGTCCTGGAGAGGAGGGTCCGCAAGATTGTCGAACCTCGGATCCAGGAGGAGCAATGTGGTTTTCGTCCTGGTCGCGGAACTGTGGACCAGCTCTATACCCTTAGCGCGGTCCTGGAGGGTGCATGGGAGTTTGCCCAACCAGTCTACATGTGCTTTGTGGACCTGGAGAAGGCGTTCGACCGTGTCCCTCGGGGAGTCCTGTGGGGGGTGCTCCGGGAGTATGGGGTTTCGGACCCATTAATTCGGGCTATCCGGTCCCTGTACTCTCGGTGCCAGAGCTTGGTCCGCATCGCCGGCAGTAAGTCGGATCTGTTTCCTGTGAGAGTTGGACTCCGCCGGGGATGCCCTTTGTCACCGGTTCTGTTCATAACCTTTATGGACAGAATTTCTAGGCGCAGCCAGGGCGTTGAGGGGCTGCGTTTCGGTGGCCTCAGGATTGGGTCGCTGCTCTTTGCGGATGATCTAGTCCTGTTGGCTTCATCGGAACGTGACCTTCAGCTCTCTCTGGAGCAGTTCGCAGCTGAGTGTGAAGCGGCCGGAATGAGAATCAGCACCTCCAAATCCGAGGCCATGGTGCTCAGCCGGAAAAGGGTGGAGTGCAGTCTCCGGGTCGGGGATGAGATCCTGCCTCAAGTGGAGGAGTTCAAGTATCTCGGGGTCTTGTTCACGAGTGAGGGAAGGATGGAACGGGAGATCGACCGGCGGATCGGTGCGGCTTCTGCAGTGATGCGGACTCTGCACCGGTCCGTCGTGGTGAAGAAGGAGCTGAGTCGAAAGGCGAAGCTCTCGATTTACCAGTTGATCTACGTTCCTACCCTCACCTATGGTCACGAGCTCTGGGTAGTGACCGAAAGAACGAGATCGCGAATAAAAGCGGCCGAAATGAGCTTCCTTCGCAGGGTGGCTGGGCTCTCCCTTAGAGATAGGGTGAGAAGCTCGGCCATCCGCGAGGAGCTCAGAGTAGAGCCGCTGCTCCTCCGCATCGAGAGGAGCCAGTTAAGGTGGCTCGGGCATCTCGTGAGGACGCCTCCTGGACGTCTCCCTGGTGAGACGTTCCGGGCACGTCCCTCCGGGAGGCGGCCCCGGGGAAGACCCAGGACACGCTGGAGGGACTATGTCTCTCGGCTGGCCTGGGAACGCCTTGGGGTCCCCCTGGGAGAGCTGGACGAAGTGGCCGGGGAGAGGGAAGTCTGGGCCTCCCTGCTGAAGCTGCTGCCCCCGCGACCCGACTCACGGACAAGCGGAAGAAGATGAAATGAAATGAAATAAAATGTGTCCGGAGCGCTTCACAGTTTAAATAATGAATATAATAAACTCTGTAACAGCATCGCTTCATCCTTTGTTTACTGAAAACAGCTGGTTTCATGATGATTTATTTTTCAGTAGTTTAATAACTTTGTCCTAATATCACCTGAACAGGTGAGTTGTATATAAATTCACCCTCAGCACAGTGACATCACTCCACTCTGTGATTGGTCAGATCACAATGATGACACACACAGTCAATTCAATGTTAATAAGCTTTAATACAAAACCCTGTGTGTGTGTGTGTGTGTGTGTGTGTGTGTGTGTGTGTGTGTGTGTGTGTGTGTGTGTGTGTCACAGCAGTGCACTCTTGGTGTACGACAGCAGACACAGTGATTGGTCGAATGATGCTCTTAGCTCCGCCCACCCCATCTCCAGCCGTGAGGAGAGGTGGCACAGTGCTGCCATGGCAACTGCATCCTGCGACAGTGAGCGGAGGTGAAGCTGAAAAACAAAAACAGGAAACTGAGCAGAGACCTTCACAATAAAAGACTTGAAGACACTGCTGCGCTCTGATTGGCTGACCTTCAGGAAAAGCGCCAGGTAGGCGTGAGCAATATCAAAGTCCCGCCCACTGGATAACATGCTGTCAATCATGTGGATGAAGGCGAGCAGGAGGCTGTTGGCTCCGCCCCCTTCCGGTGTCAGGTTGGCGAGCTCGATGGAGAGCGCCGCTGGCCCACAATCCTTCAGGAGACGTAGTGGGCGATCGACTACAGTCATGGAGATTGAGAGTTAACGAGCTGATGAATATTTAAATTGATTTGAATCATTGAAACTTTATTGACACTCACAGTTCTGTTCGCTCAGCGCTGACTCCAGCGCGACACTGAACTCTGACCTCTGACACAACGAACCCCAAGCCAGCAACTTCGACTGCAACCACAGTGACATCATCAGTGAAACCAGTGAAACACAGATGTGCAGAAAGTGATGCAACAGACAAGTTGTACCTGTGTTTCCTGTTCGGTTGCCACGGGCAACGTGAATCGAGGCATAAGACCAGGAACCGTCGGCAGGAAGAAGGGCGCCGCCGCCGGAGCAGCAGGGGGCGCCACAGGTTTATTCCTCCTCTACAAACAGCCAATCAGATCAGAGAAGTCACTGACAGGCCACACCCCCTCCATCCTCTACAAACAGCCAATCAATCACACTGCTGCCACTGACAGGCTACGCCCCCTCTGACTCACCTTGATGGCCTCCAGGTGCAGCAGGCTCTTCCATCGAGACTCCGGCAGCTGAGACAGAGTCACAAGCTCCGCCCCCAACTGATCAGCTGACTTGTACACATCATCCACCTCCTCTGATGTCACTTCCTGTTCTGACTCCTCCGCTGTGGCTCCCGGCAGCGTCTCGACGGTGGGTTGGTAGTCAGCCGGGAGGGGGTGGAGCCCCACGGGTGCGCACAGACTCTTATTGGTCCTACGGGAGAAGATCGCACTGTCAGACCGAAGCTGATTGGCTGATGTAACTCATCGCTGCATTGTGATTGGTTCAGACCAGAGGTAAACGCCCAGACTGTCCACGTGAGCCGTTGCCAGGAAGTCTCCGGTTGGCGACAAGGACACGCCCACTGCCGCCATGGAAACCAGGAAACAGTCGACAAGACTGAGGAAGAAGAGGAAGTGTGAACAGTTTCAAAATAAAATCCTGCAGGCACAGAAAGTGCGAAGTTTCAAAATAAGGCACAGGAAGAGTTTGGGTCGTACCATCCAGAAGGGAGATCCCAGGTGCGGATGGTGCAGTCCATCGCCGCGGTAACCAGCCAGCGTCCATCAGGACTGAACGTCTGAGGACGAACACAGCTGTTAGCATGCTAGTTTAGAGTGAAGCTGCGTTAGCTTGTTAGCTTTGACCCACCATGTCATTGATGTTGCCGTGGTGACCGGCAAACTTCCTGACAACCCGTCTGGTTTCTATGTCGACCACCAGCAGCGTGAAGTCATCCAGTGCTAATGCTAACATCCCGCTAACGTAAATACACAGAACAACATGGTTAGTCTCTGTTAGCTTTGTGCTAACCGTTAGCTTTGTGCTAACCGTTAGCTTTGTGCTAACCGTTAGCTTCGTGCTAACCGTTAGCTTCGTGCTACCCGTTAGCTTCGTGCTAACTGTTAGCTACCTGTCTCTGTGTAGCTTCATGCTAGCCGGCGCACTGTTTAGCTTTAGCTGTTCTTCCTGTTTCCTGGTTTTGAAGCGCCAGAACTTGAGCAGCCAATCAGAGGCTGTGGTGAGAGTCAGCTGATTCAGGGCGTCCGTGGCAACGCCTCGGAGCGCCCCGCTGTGAGCTGTAACAGAGGGGGCGGGGTTAATGACAGACACAGAACGAATGGACCAATCACAGCCAAGAGCAGGTGAACACACCTTTTTCACTGTCACCATAGCAACCACGGTGCAGGCCGGACTGCAGGTTGTAGACGTCTACGCGGCCACAGGAAGAGCCAATCACAGCAAAGTTGCCACAGGAAGTGATGTCAACAGCCTGAGGAGAGGAAACAGGAAGTCACATGACTCTCAGAGAGGGGGGGGGCCCACACACAGGTGTAACCGAGGCGTTACCGTAGCGATGTTGTCACTTCGAGAGGCTGGCGGCCGCAGATGGTGAGCTCCCATGGTGCACCGCTGGTAGTTCCACGTCGTGGTTGCTAGGCGACCACGATGACACGCTACGATACCGTCCCAGTCCGACTGGCGAGCAGCAGCTGTCAAACAGAGACACGCCATGAGCTGACCGGCACCCTGACTGTCCGCCATGTTTGTTTGTGTTGGAGCTACGCCCACCTGAGGAGAACGCTGTGATGGCGGGAAGACGCAGCTCCTGGTAGGTCAGACCCTTCTTCTTCTTCTTCTCTTTCTTCTTGTTGACGGAGCCTGAACACGAACACACACACACACACACACACACACACACACACACACACACACACACACACACACACCACACACACACACCACACACACACACCATGTGACCAATCAGGTTAGAACTGTTGGACTGGAGCCTCTGATTGGTTGCTACTATATTGACCAAATCAGACTCTGACCAATCAGAGAGTCTGAACTGACCGTGTCCGAGGTTCTTGTTGAAGCGCTCGTGGACGGTGGAGAAAGACTGCAGTGTCCCGTCCTGACCTGCGGGGGGCGGAGCGAGCACAACGTGACACGAAGGCAACACAAATATAACATTAAAGAACATTATAATAACATTAAAGAACATTATAATAACATAACATTAAAGAACATTATAATAACATTAAAGAACATTATAATAACATTAAAGAACATTATAATAACATTAAAGAACATTATAATAACATAACATTAAAGAACATTATAATAACATTAAAGAACATTATAATAACATTAAAGAACATTATAATAACATTAAAGAACATTAAAGAACATTAAAATAACATTATAGAACATTATAATAACATTAAAGAACATTATAATAACATTAAAGAACATTATAATAACATTAAAGAACATTAAAATAACATTAAAGAACATTATAATAACATAACATTAAAGAACATTATAATAACATTAAAGAACATTATAATAACATTAAAGAACATTATAATAACATTAAAGAACATTATAATAACATAACATTAAAGAACATTATAATAACATAACATTAAAGAACATTATAATAACATTAAAGAACATTATAATAACATAACATTAAAGAACATTATAATAACATTAAAGAACATTATAATAACATTAAAGAACATTATAATAACATTATAATAACATTAAAGAACATTATAATAACATTAAAGAACATTATAATACATGTGATTTAAATCAACCTCAATAAAAAAAGAAATATAACAAACTGTCTTCATTAATAAAAACAGTTAATTAAATTAATTAAATGTAAAGTTCAATAAACAAAATGAAACGATCATTAAATATTTAAATTAAAAAAAAAATACATTTATTGTCTTTAAGCGTCGTCGATTGCGTTGTTTACCTGCACTCAGGATGTTTTTACCATCGTTGCCGTGGTGATGGATGGTGGTGGGAGGAGCACTGTGACCCTGCCGGCTCCGCAGCAGTCTGGCCCCGCCCCCTTCCTGGTCAAATATCCACACCTGGAAAAAAAAAAGTCAATTAAAAACAAACAACAGCCAAACATCACTTCCTGTTCCTGTACCAAGGTAAGTTCATGTTTTACCTTGATGGCGTTGTCGGCTCCATTCGTGACCAATAGCGGCTCTCCGTGCAGGAAGGTTGCCGCGGCGACGGCTGTGCTGTGGGCGTGTCTCTGTTGAGTGACCAGCTGACGCCGCCCTAGATCCCAGAATGCAATGTGGCCTTGAGGACTGCCGGACGCCATGATGGGAGGACCGTCTGACAGAAAGAGAGACGTTAGCAGGCTACAGAACCGGACCGGACCGGCAGGTCGTGATCGGTCCACCTGTACCTGTCCTGAAGGCGAGGGATGTGATTGGTCCCCAGTCCTGTGTGAATGTCATCAGCGTCTCATCCAATCGGATGTTGTGAATGATGATCCGACCTGTCGCCGTGCCAACACCAACCACATCCACCGCGGGACTCTGAGAAATTAAGTGTGACAGTGTGTTTTAAAAACAGGAAGTGACACGAGGCAACGTCGGCGTGAAGAGAGTTCCTGACCTGCTGCAGCGCCGTGACGCTCGCCGCCCAGCCGCCGAACGTGAACAACAGCTTACTGCAAAAGAAGAAGACGGATGATCAGGAGACATCGTGAAGTACGCGATGACACCGTGAAGTACGCGATGACACCGTGAAGTACGCGATGACATCGTGAAGTACGCGATGACACCGTACGCGATGACACCGTGAAGTGCGCGATGACACCGTGAAGTACGCGATGACATCGTGAAGTGCGCGATGACACCGTACGCGATGACACCGTGAAGTGCGCGATGACACCGTGAAGTACGCGATGACACCGTGAAGTACGCGATGACATCGTGAAGTACGCGATGACACCGTACGCGATGACACCGTGAAGTACGCGATGACACCGTGAAGTACGCGATGACATCGTGAAGTGCGCGATGACACCGTACGCGATGACACCGTGAAGTGCGCGATGACACCGTGAAGTACGCGCTGACACCGTGAAGTACGCGATGACATCGTGAAGTACGCGATGACACCGTGAAGTACGCGATGACACCGTGAAGTACGCGATGACATCGTGAAGTACGCGATGACACCGTGAAGTGCGTGTTGACATCGTGAAGTACGCGATGACACCGTGAAGTACGCGATGACACCGTGAAGTGCGTGTTGACATCGTGAAGTACGCGATGACATCGTGAAGTACGCGATGACACCGTGAAGTACGCGATGACACCGTGAAGTACGCGATGACACCGTGAAGTACGCGATGACATCGTAGAGTACGCGATGACACCGTGAAGTACGCGATGACATCGTAGAGTACGCGATGACACCGTGAAGTACGCGATGACACCGTGAAGTACGCGATGACACCGTGAAGTACGCGCTGACACCGTGAAGTACGCGATGACACCGTGAAGTACGCGATGACATCGTGAAGTGCGCGATGACACCGTACGCGATGACATCGTGAAGTACGCGATGACACCGTGAAGTACGCGATGACACCGTGAAGTACGCGATGACACCGTGAAGTGCGCGATGACACCGTGAAGTACGCGATGACATCGTGAAGTACGCGATGACACAGTGAAGTACGCATGACACCGTGAAGTACGCGACACCGTGAACGCGATGACACCGTGAAGTACGCGATGACACCGTGACGCGATGACCGTGAAGTGCGCGATGACATCGTGGAGTGCGCGATGACACCGTACGCGATGACATCGTGAAGTACGCGATGACACCGTGAAGTACGCGATGACACCGTGAAGTGCGCGATGACACCGTGAAGTACGCGATGACACCGTGAAGTACGCGATGACACCGTGAAGTGCGCGATGACATCGTGGAGTGCGCGATGACACCGTGAAGTGCGCGATGACATCGTGGAGTGCGCGATGACATCGTAGAGTATGCGATGACACCGTGAAGTATGCGATGACATCGTGAAGTACGCGATGACACCGTGAAGTACGCGATGACATCGTGAAGTGCGCGATGACACCGTGAAGTGCGCGATGACACCGTGAAGTACGCGATGACACCGTGAAGTACGCGATGACACCGTGAAGTGCGCGATGACACCGTGAAGTGCGCGATGACACCGTGAAGTGCGCGATGACATCGTGAAGTGCGCGATGACATCGTAGAGTATGCGATGACACCGTGGAGTATGCGATGACATCGTGAAGTACGCGATGACACAGTGAAGTACGCGATGACACAGTGAAGTACGCGATGACACAGTGAAGTACGCAATGACACCGTGAAGTACGCAATGACACCGTGAAGTACGCGATGACACCGTGAAGTGCGCGATGACATCGTGGAGTGCGCGATGACATCGTAGAGTGCGTGATGACACCGTGAAGTGCGCGATGACATCGTGAAGTGCGCGATGACATCGTAGAGTATGCGATGACACCGTGAAGTATGCGATGACATCGTGAAGTACGCGATGACACAGTGAAGTACGCGATGACACAGTGAAGTACGCGATGACACCGTGAAGTACGCGATGACATCGTGAAGTACGCGATGACACCGTGAAGTACGCGATGACATCGTGAAGTGCGCGATGACACCGTGAAGTACGCGATGACATCGTGAAGTATGCGATGACACCGCAGAGTACGCGATGACACCGTGAAGTACGCAATGACATCGTAGAGTACGCGATGACACCGTGAAGTGCGCGATGACATCGTGGAGTGCGCGATGACATCGTAGAGTGCGCGATGACACCGTGAAGTGCGCGATGACATCGTGAAGTGCGCGATGACATCGTAGAGTATGCGATGACACCGTGAAGTATGCGATGACATCGTGAAGTACGCGATGACACAGTGAAGTACGCGATGACACAGTGAAGTACGCGATGACACCGTGAAGTACGCGATGACACCGTGAAGTACGCGATGACATCGTGAAGTGCGCGATGACACCGTGAAGTGCGCGATGACATCGTGAAGTGCGCGATGACACCGTGAAGTACGCGATGACATCGTGAAGTATGCGATGACACCGCAGAGTACGCGATGACACCGTGAAGTACGCGATGACATCGTGAAGTGCGCGATGACATCGTAGAGTACGCGATGACACCGTGAAGTGCGCGATGACATCGTGAAGTGCGCGATGACATCGTAGAGTGCGCGATGACACCGTGAAGTACGCGCTGACACCGTGAAGTACGCGATGACACCGTGAAGTACGCGATGACACAGTGAAGTACGCGATGACACCGTGAAGTACGCGATGACACCGTGAAGTGCGCGATGACATCGTGAAGTGCGCGATGACACCGTGAAGTACGCGATGACATCGTGAAGTATGCGATGACACCGCAGAGTACGCGATGACACCGTGAAGTACGCGATGACATCGTGAAGTGCGCGATGACATCGTAGAGTACGCGATGACACCGTGAAGTGCGCGATGACATCGTGAAGTGCGCGATGACATCGTAGAGTGCGCGATGACACCGTGAAGTACGCGCTGACACCGTGAAGTACGCGATGACACCGTGAAGTACGCGATGACATCGTAGAGTGCGCGTTGACATCGTGAAGTGCACGATGACATCGTGAAGTACGCGACGACATCGCTGATCAGCTGGATGCTAACATGCTAACCTGGTCTTGATGTTCCAGAGCTGCAATGCACCCTGGGAGCTCCCCAGCAGCACCTTGTTCAGGTAGGCGCTCGGGTGCATCATGGCCGACACATCGAAGGAGGCGGGGTCAAACTGCAGACGCAGGTAAATGTCTGACAAGAGGGAGAGAGCAAGGCATGATGGGTAACAGGACAGGTGCAATAAACAGGTGACAGCAAGTGATGCTCCGCCCCCTTACCGCCTCCCTGGACATCCCACACGATGACATCACCGCCGCTGTCAGCAGAGATGAGCTGATCGCCCAGAGGAAGCAGCAAGCGCACTTCCTGTCTGTGTCCATGGTAACGCATCACCACCTGTGCGGACAGGAAACTGTGTCACACTCAGTCATTTCAAAGTAAAAGCACTGTTCAGCTTCACGGTAACAACCTCTTTGTTCCTGGCGAAGGCGCTGATGAGTTGTCCAGCGGCGGCGAACACCAACATCCTGTCTGCTGCCACACAGCTGATGTCATCTGGGAGGCTGTTACCTGGGCAACCACCACATGACATCACAACACAGGGCCAATCAGAGATCAGAACGCTCAGCGGAGTCAGTGAATTTAAAACAGGTTAAAAATACTCACTGACGGCGACGATCCCCAACCTGTTCACCTGCAACGCATCATCATGACATCATCAACGCATCATCATGACATCATCAACGCATCATCATGACATCATCAACGCATCATCATGACATCATCAACGCATCATCATGACATCATCACAGAACCGGAGCTGGGTGAGATCAGCTGACTGTACACACGCACACACACACACGCAGACTTACGTTGTACGTGTGGAAACATTTACCGACTGACGTCACCACGTAGAACTCCCGGTGCTTCTTGTGGTACCGGAGCGCGTGGGGCACGTGGTTGGAATAAAGTCCCAGAACACGGAACCCGGAAAACAAAGAACTCCCGCCACCCGACATGTCCGATAAGAACCGAGGAGTTCACCGGAGAAACCCGAAAACAACCGAACGAGCGAACCGGAGACCGAACCGAACTCACCGAGAGTAACACATGGACGGGGCTGAGCAACTAAGTCCGACTGGAAACAACCAGCACGAAGGTTCCGCCCCGAGGACCGGATATGTGTGAACCGACCCGGAAGTGAATGAAATCTGACGCATGATGACACAACAAACCGGAACTAAACAAATAAAACTACTTTTAATAAAACACAAAAAATCAAATTTAAATTGTTTAATACAAAAAAATAAGTTAATGATAAAATGCAGCTTAAAGCGTTTACAGTAATTTATTTACCTTCAGTGCGCACACACACACAGTGTCTCACACAGTCACACACACACACAGTCACAGACACACACACACATACAGTCACAGACACACACACACACAGTGTCTCACACAGTCACACACACACATACAGTCACAGACACACACATACAGTCACAGACACACACACACACACACACACAGACTGTCTCACACAGTCACAGACACACACACACAGTCACAGACACACACACACACACACACACAGACGGTCTCACACAGTCACAGACACACACACACACACAGTCACAGACACACACAGACGGTCTCACACACACTCTCACACAGTCACACACAGACAGTCTCACACACAGTCACAGACACACACACAGTCACAGACACACACACAGACGGTCACACACACACTCTCACACAGACACACAGTCACAGACACACACACAGTCACAGACACACACACACACACACATACAGTCACAGACAGACAGACACACACTCAGTGTTGAAAATCTTTATTTAAATTTTTTTGCAGACTTTTATTTTGAAAAGCCCAGGCTCAGTCTCATTAAATATTCACAAGTCACATTTATTCAAACACATTTTTACAACTTTATACAAATAAAACGTTTCCTGTGGACGACCAATCAGCTTGCAGTATTTCAACAGGCTCATGACATCATGCTGCAACGGAAGTGACACTACGTTTCCATGGTGATACACAACATTTTGAATGAAGACAGGAAGTGACCGTCAACATAAACTTTGTGCTAAGCTAGGCTAATCATGGCGTCGGTCACTGACGACTTTATATTTCAAATGTTTTCTGACCCATCAGCTGTCACCTCCTGTTGCCATGACAACACCGATCTTCTGCAGGAAGAGGTCACTGGCATCGTACAGGAAGTGATGCGTCTCCATGGTGATGGCTCTAGCCAGCCCGGCCCTCCAGCAGCAGCAGCCTCAGCAGCGTCCTGGCCGCGGCGAGCAGCGCTCCGTGCAGCGCGTACTGCGCCGCCAGCGCCCCAAAGCCGCGGTAAAACCCGGCCACACCCTCCTTGCGGCGGATGGAGTGGAGGCAGTCGGAGAAGCCGTCGTACTGCGTGTTGACGGGCAGGACCAGCGGGCTGCCGCCGTTTCCCACAGCAACCACGCCGTCGGTGGCGTCAATGATGGTGCGCGTGCCCTGCAAGCCGAGACGGTGCAGCGCCGTCTCTAGAGGAAACAGCGCGATGTCGGCCACCAGAGACCCCGCCCATGCCGCCGCCAGCTCGGGGAAGTAGGCGTCCAGTGGGTTGTTGGCATCCGCCCGCTGCTTCCTGCTCCGCTGGTGGAGCCACAGCACCACCCGCTGAATGGAGGCGGCGATGGCGTACCGGAGGATGGCGTGCAGCGCCGCAGGAAGCAACAGACAGCTGAGAGGAAGCAGACGACGACTGTGAGGCGCTCCGACACCAAACAGACGAGTTACACCTTCACGGACGCAGTCCAAAAGACCGGACGCCGAGTCATCACGAACGATGTCACTCTGTGGAGACAAGACAGGAAGGTCAGACAGACAGGCAGAGAGAGACAGGAAGGTCAGACAGACAGACAGGCAGAGAGAGACAGGAAGGTCCGACAGACAGGCAGAGAGAGACAGGAAGGTCCGACAGACAGGCAGAGAGAGACAGGAAGGTCCGACAGACAGGCAGAGAGAGACAGGAAGGTCAGACAGACAGGCAGAGAGAGACAGGAAGGTCAGACAGACAGGCAGAGAGAGACAGGAAGGTCAGACAGACAGGCAGAGATAGACAGGAAGTTCAGACAGACAGGCAGAGAGAGACAGGAAGGTCCGACAGACAGGCAGAGAGAGACAGGAAGGTCAGACAGACAGGCAGAGAGAGACAGGAAGGTCAGACAGACAGAAATAGTCACCTGAACGGTCTCGATGAGGCTCGCACAGTAAAATGGAAGAGCCACCACAGCTGTTAACCTGAGACAGACAGACAGGTTCATGTCAGACAGCAGTACTGAGACAGACAGACAGACAGACAGACAGACAGACAGACAGACAGACAGACGGCTGAGGTTTCTTTTAGAACTGACCCTTTAAGCAGTAAATGTCCAGCCAGCTGTTTCCACGTCCACCTGTGAGAAAGCTCCCTGCAGACAGACAACAACTGTTACTACGGGAAGAGCAGAGATAAACTACAAGAGATAAACTACAAGAGAGAAACTACAGCAGATAAACTACCTACAGCAGATAAACTACCTACAGGAGATAAACTACAGCAGATAAACTACAGCAGATAAACTACAGCAGATAAACTACAAGAGATAAACTACCTACAGCAGATAAACTACAGCAGATAAACTACAGCAGATAAACTACAGCAGATAAACTACAAGAGATAAACTACCTACAGCAGATAAACTACAGCAGATAAACTACAGCAGATAAACTACATGAGATAAACTACAGCAGATAAACTACAAGAGAGAAACTACAGCAGATAAACTACATGAGATAAACTACAGCAGAGAAACTACCTACAGCAGAGAAACTACAAGAGATAAACTACCTACAGCAGATAAACTACATGAGATAAACTACAGCAGAGAAACTACCTACAGCAGAGAAACTACAAGAGATAAACTACCTACAGCAGATAAACTACATGAGATAAACTACAGCAGAGAAACTACCTACAGCAGAGAAACTACAAGAGATAAACTACCTACAGCAGATAAACCACCTACAGGAGATAAACTACAGGAGATAAACTACAGGAGATAAACTACAAGAGATAAACTACAAGAGAGAAACTACAAGAGAGAAACTACCTACAGCAGATAAACTACCTACAGGAGATAAACTACAGGAGATAAACTACCTACAGGAGATAAACTACAGCAGATAAACTACCTACAGGAGATAAACTACAGGAGATAAACTACAAGAGATAAACTACAAGAGATAAACTACAAGAGATAAACTACCTACAGCAGATAAACTACCTACAGGAGATAAACTACAGGAGATAAACTACAGGAGATAAACTACAGGAGATAAACTACAAGAGAGAAACTACAAGAGAGAAACTACAAGAGATAAACTACCTACAGCAGAGAAACTACAAGAGATAAACTACAAGAGAGAAACTACAAGAGAGAAACTACAGCAGATAAACTACCTACAGGAGATAAACTACCTACAGCAGATAAACTACCTACAGCAGAGAAACTACAAGAGATAAACTACAAGAGAGAAACTACAAGAGAGAAACTACAGCAGATAAACTACCTACAGGAGATAAACTACCTACAGGAGATAAACTACCTACAGGAGATAAACTACCTACAGGAGATAAACTACAAGAGAGAAACTACAAGAGAGAAACTACAGCAGATAAACTACCTACAGGAGATAAACTACCTACAGGAGATAAACTACCTACAGGAGATAAACTACAAGAGATAAACTACAAGAGAGAAACTACAAGAGAGAAACTACAGCAGATAAACTACCTACAGGAGATAAACTACCTACAGCAGATAAACTACCTACAGGAGATAAACTACCTACAGGAGATAAACTACAAGAGATAAACTACAAGAGAGAAACTACCTACAGGAGATAAACTACAAGAGATAAACTACCTACAGCAGATAAACTACCTACAGGAGATAAACTACCTACAGGAGATAAACTACAAGAGATAAACTACAAGAGATAAACTACAAGAGATAAACTACAAGAGAGAAACTACAAGAGAGAAACTACAGGAGATAAACTACCTACAGGAGATAAACTACCTACAGGAGATAAACTACCTACAGGAGATAAACTACCTACAGGAGATAAACTACAAGAGAGAAACTACAAGAGAGAAACTACAGCAGATAAACTACCTACAGGAGATAAACTACCTACAGCAGATAAACTACCTACAGCAGATAAACTACCTACAGGAGATAAACTACCTACAGGAGATAAACTACAAGAGATAAACTACAAGAGAGAAACTACAAGAGAGAAACTACAGCAGATAAACTACCTACAGGAGATAAACTACCTACAGGAGATAAACTACCTACAGGAGATAAACTACAGCAGATAAACTACCTACAGCAGATAAACTACAGCAGATAAACTACAGCAGATAAACTACCTACAGCAGATAAACTACCTACAGGAGATAAACTACCTACAGCAGATAAACTACCTACAGGAGATAAACTACCTACAGCAGATAAACTACAGCAGATAAACTACCTACAGCAGATAAACTACAGCAGATAAACTACAGCAGATAAACTACCTACAGCAGATAAACTACCTACAGCAGATAAACTACCTACAGCAGATAAACTACCTACAGGAGATAAACTACCTACAGCAGATAAACTACAGCAGATAAACTACCTACAGCAGATAAACTACAGGAGATAAACTACAGGAGATAAACTACAGCAGATAAACTACAGGAAGTGGTTGCAGTGCAGCGAGTAATCAGTGTTACCGTGGTAACGGTGTGACCTCACTGATGATGCCCTCTGCGCCCAGCGTGACGCCGTGCACGATGAAGGTGCTGCCCATCCCCTTCCACAGAGACTTCAGACCCTGAAACACGACACGTCCTGATCACTGATTGGCTCGTTTCAGTTTTTACTCATTTGACTCACAGTCATTTTAAATATTTGGTTTATGTTCTTCGCCACGCGTCTCACCTGAGCCTTGGTGATGCTGTACATGACAGTGACGGCGCTGAACGGAGTCAGGTGGTAGCAGCAGGCGTGATAGTTCACCTGAAACAAACAGCCAATCAGAGAGCAGCAGGAGGAACAACAGGTAAAGATTTGATGTCTAAACTAAACGAACGTTCTCTAACAACGTTACTTCAACGTTACTTCAACGCAGTTACCTGACACTGTCGACGGAAGACGATGCAGGGATGAGCGAGGACGTTCTCTGTGAACAGACTGCAGACAGACAGGCAGAGAGACAGACAGACAGGCAGAGAGACAGACAGACAGGTATATTTAGTGACGTTTATTTTGAAAATCCTGTACTTCCTGTCCTCAGGTTAACTTCTCACCTGACGAGTCCGATCCCGAAACCCGCGAATCTGTTGAGCTGCTCTGCATGAACAAACAAACAAACAAACATTATATACTTCATTAATTAATCAGACTGATGACATCACAAACGCATCTATTAAATTAGTCCCTGTGACCGGAAGTGACGCACTCACACCGCTTTTAACAGCTGGTAACTGATGCTAACATTTAGCCTTGTTAGCTGTGGGTCTCTCGGCTAGTAGCGGTTGTATTGACTTCTCGTTGTGTCGTTAGCTTCCGTGCTAACAGACCGCACCTCTCACCGACCTACCAGCAGGCGGCACGCCCGGCTGCGGAGCATCCCCGCCGGCTGCAGCTCCGGGACCTCCGGGCTCTCCCAGCGGCTCGTCGTACTGAGGTGTCCGCTCTCCGTGGTGCAGGTTGCGGCTCCCCGGGATGTCCGGCGGCGTGGTGACCCAGTGGTGATGCAGCTCCGCGGGGCCTCCCGTGCTCCTGAGCGGGTAGCTCGCTCCGTACAGCGGGTCGTCCCGGCCGCGGTAGCCGAGCCCGTCGAAGCTGTCCGGCCGCCTGGAGGCCATCAGAGGGTCGGTGCGGGACAGTGCGGGAGGCGCGTGGCTGAGATCCGGCTAACGGAGGTGACACGTCATCAAATGAACGCGTTAGCGTCCCGGTAGAATAACGGCGGGAAAGAGTTAAAGCACTAAAAGCGTTAACGTCCGTTTGACCCGCAGAACAACAACACCCACCTGTCACCTGCAACCCGGAACTCTTCCTACGCCATTTCCGGCAGACGCCTCGTGACTGCTGAACTGAGACTGCGCGGTGAAGGAAGGACCCGCCCACCTCCGCCTCTGATTGGTTCGTACTCGTTGTTTTCCTGTCAATCATCATCAAACGTCCCGCAGACGTAATAATTGATGAATTAACTGTAAACTGTGTAAATTAATGTAGAGTGTGTCTGACAGACATTATCACTGACACTGCAGCAGCACAGACACTCAACAAAGTCAGTCAAAGGCAGCTGGAGGTTGCCGAGCAACCAGGGTCAGCTGCAGGTCAGAGCAGTTAACTGCAGCTGTGCTCTGTCTGTGTGTGAGTGACTGCTGAGAGACACAGAAAATCTCTAAATGAAGCCCCTCCAACTAGTGGACACTAATGCCAAACGGTAGGTGGTATCAAAAAGCCCAAATGAGCGTGAGCATCCTCAGCTTGTCGACCATGTGGATGCTGAATTTCAGTGTGTGAAGTTAAAAACTGTGACCTGGGCAGAGAGAGAAAGAACAGGTGCCCCGTGCTCCTCTGGGACATTTCTCATCTCCAGTTTACATGGGAGCAGAGATTTCACCCGTTTTTTCTCTCCTTTATTCTAGCGATGTCACCCACTTTGGGGGAAATTTTGTCGAGTTTTTGTCGAATAATTGAAAAAACGTTCTGTGATTCGCTTAGAAAAGTCACAGCACAGCTTTCCCGACCGAGCCAGTCGATTTGATACATTTTTTGTGTTTGTGCGATCAACACTGCAGGCACAGTCAAACAGACGAGACTTTCTTCATAAACTTTATTTTTTTTTAATGATTCCAGCATTTAAAACATTTTCAGACACTTTAATGTTTCCTTCATTGACATCAACAGACAGACAGACAGACATGATGACGTCACTTCGTTTGAATTCATTCGTCCAAAAATTTAAATTTTATGTTGAAAGAAAAATCCAGTAACTAAATCTGTCCCCACACTCTGATTGGTCCAGTTAAACTCATGTCTCAGTGTGAATCCATAAAAAAAAATTTTTTAAAAAAACCTCAATAAATCACAAAGACATCACAGGAAGTCCGTCTGAGCCGGACAGAAAATCCACGTTAGACAGCAAACACGTTAACGCGTCATGTGACGTAAACACAGCAGGTCCACGCTAACAGATGCTAACAGACACTAAAGACGATGAACAGCAGCACCGACAACACTGGCCATGAGTCAGTAGTTACTTCAGGATGTCTGTGAGCCTCGTTAAGGCAGCGGTGTCGGTTTAAGGCCGACGGTGACGTGAACGCCAGAAAAAGATTTCCGCAGACTTCCATTTTCAGAAAATAATTTCAAGTTTGTGGCTCGACGATTCAAGTCGATGAATTTATTTAAAAGAACAAACAGAAAAATGTTTCAATGTTTTTGTTTAAATCAAAGTTTAGTAAAGCTAGCATTAATATATGAACCTTTAAATACACTGTGATGATTGGTGCCTGCTAACGATGCTAACTAAAAAGATAAGTGTTTATGTGGGTTACATAACATGTTGGCTAGTAGCAGCTGGCTGCTAACCGTCCCATTGTCATGGCACTACGACGACAGTACGACCTGATTTGGCCAATCAAACTTCTGAGGTGATCTGAGCTGTGATTGGCCAGCTCGCCTAACAGAAAAAAAGAAAAGAAAAAAAACTGACGTGATACTTATGGCAAAAACACGACGATGATTTCTGACTCGTTAGTGTGCATGTTAAACTATAACGAGGTGTTACCGTGGTTACCGTTAGTGTCTCATTTTGTGCCACGAACATCCCGCAGGTTTGTAGTTCCAGGTTGGCGAACGTGCTAACGTTGTTAGCGTTTCATTGATTGTATTCCCAGTGCCATGCTAACTAGCATACTAGCTAATGGCAGTGCTCTGTGATGTCGACGACCACCGCCTTCCGCCAGCTGAACAGGAAGTAGCCCATGCCGGCGCCGGCTGCCACGGCGATGCAGAGGTAAGCGTTGTAGGTCATGAAGATGAGCATCAGGAAGTAGCTAACGACCACCTGAATGATGTGCAACAGGGTCTGCAGGAAGTGGGCGGGGCTTAGCATCCGCTGTCTGAGAAGACGAGAAGAGGCAGTTAGCATCACTGCTAACATTAACATTTCACAGTTACTATCAGATGTGTTCAGTAGTGCCATTGCTGCTACCTGCTGTGTTAGCATTAGTATTTTTACATTAGCAGTACATCATTATGCTAAGCTAACTGCTAACCCTCTAATGTTAGCATTAGCATCAGTGTTAGCTTCACACCTCGACACCACCACAAACACTTCCTGTGTTGAAACGCTCCAATCAGAATCTAATGACACGTTTATCAATTGTGTGTTTGGGCCCAAATCAGAGTGTCTCAAACATGAGAACCAAGACTAAAACCAACATTGAGACCAAGACCAGGACCAAGACCAAGACCAGGACCAGGACAGTTACCTGACAGAGGGTTGTGGGAGGCGTCCCTTCGTCCCCTCCAAACACTGACTGTCAATCAGTGAACACATGACATGACTGACGATCACATTACTGGATTTTTTTCTTCATGACAGCAAAGAAACACCTTCAAACCAGAAGACCATTCAAGGACCAACTCTATAAACCCCCCTGGATTAGTCGGGATCACTACCCTCCTAAACTTAAGCCCCGCCTCTCTCTGACCTATTTGAACCAATCACAAACGTCGTCATCTGACGGCGTCACTTATTGGTCCTCTTCTGGTTCAAACCATCTCTATTTCCATGCCGACGACACGCCACTCTACATCTACAAGTCACTGTAATCTCACATGTACTGTATGACATCATCACAGGGGGCAGGGTCACCTGAATAATGTCATAGAGCACTAATTTAAATATTAATCAGCATTAATTCTTCACACACTGGCTGCTCGTGTTGTTGTTAGCTACTACCCAACAGTTTTGTGTGTCTCCATCAGCACCGTCCCATCAGCCCCTGGAAGCGGCATGGAGTTGTAGCGGACGTTGACCTGGCTGCGACGCAGCAGCGCCTCACGACCCATCTTCAAACCCTCATACAGGACGGCCAATAGGAAGACACCAATACACGCCCCCACCATCTCTGATTGGACGAGAGGGGATGAGTGAAGCCAAACTACAAAACGCTAAAACACCAAATAAAAGGTGAAGAGAGGCGGGACTGACCTCCAGGTGAGTTGATGAGCAGGCCACTGAACAGCAGCTCCACATTGTTGCAGCCAAAGTAGAAGGTCATCGCCTAGGCAACCACAAACACGACATTAGCATGTTAACACAACGCCACACTCAAACTAGCACGCCAACACTCCCCTGTGACGGCGCTCACCATCCCTCCATGTCCACCATGGTTCCCATCATTCCCTCCGCCTCCGTGGATGTGTCCAGTGGTGGTGGGCACAGCCATGGTGTGATCATTGTGGTGGTCGTGTTTCATCGGCATGGTGCTGTGGTTCATGTAGTCGTGGTTCATGACTGTAGGAGAACAAAACAAGCTCACAGGTTTTCTGTTTCTGAACTACAGTTCCCATGATGCCTTGGGGCAAGCTGCTATGTACTACAACTTTTTCAACAAGGTTTTCTTCCTGTTTTGTCTGTATTTGTTTACATTCAGTCAAACTGAAATCACAGAAGCCTGATGGCCAGACACATCACAATCAAACATGTCACAATCGAACACGTCACAATCAAACACGTCACAATCAAACACGTCACAATCAAACACGTCACGGTCGAACACGTCACGGTCGAACACGTCACAATCAAACACGTCAAAATCAAACACGTCACGGTCGAACCCGTCACGGTCGAACACGTCACAATCAAACACGTCAAAATCAAACACGTCACAATCGAACACGTCAAAATCGAACACGTCACGGTCGAACACGTCACGGTCGAACACGTCACGGTCGAACACGTCACGGTCGAACACGCCACGGTCGAACACGTCACAATCAAACACGTCACAATCAAACACGTCACAATCAAACACGTCACAATCAAACACGTCACAATCAAACACGTCACAATCAAACACGTCACAATCAAACACGTCACGGTCAAACACGTCACGGTCAAACACGTCACGGTCAAACACGTCACGGTCAAACACGTCACGGTCAAACACGTCACAATCAAACACGTCACGGTCGAACACGTCACGGTCGAACACGTCACGGTCGAACACGTCACGGTCGAACACGTCACGGTCGAACACGTCACGGTCGAACACGTCACGGTCGAACACGTCACGGTCGATCACGTCACGGTCGAACACGTCACGTTCAAACACGTCACGTTCAAACACGTCACAATCAAACACGTCACAATCAAACACGTCACAATCAAACACGTCACAATCAAACACGTCACAATCAAACACGTCACGGTCGATCACGTCACGGTCGATCACGTCACAATCAAACACGTCACGGTCGAACACGTCACGGTCGATCACGTCACGGTCGAACACGTCACGGTCGATCACGTCACAATCAAACACGTCACGGTCGATCACGTCACGGTCAAACACGTCACGGTCGAACACGTCACAATCAAACACGTCACAATCAAACACGTCACAATCAAACACATCACAATCAAACACATCACAATCAAACACATCACAATCAAACACATCACAATCAAACACGCCACAGTCGAACCCGTCACAGTCGAACCCGTCACAGTCGAACCCGTCACAATCGAACCCGTCACAGTCGAACCCGTCACAATCAAACCCGTCACAATCCAACACGTCACAATCCAACACGTCACAATCCAACACGTCACAATCCAACACGTCACGGTCGAACACGTCACGGTCGAACACGTCACGGTCGAACAAGTCACGGTCGAACAAGTCACGGTCGATCACGTCACGGTCGAACACGTCACGTTCAAACACGTCACGGTCAAACACGTCACAATCAAACACGTCACAATCAAACACGTCACAATCAAACACGTCACAATCAAACACGTCACAATCAAACACGTCACAATCAAACACGTCACAATCAAACACGTCACAATCAAACACGTCACAATCAAACACGTCACAATCAAACACGTCACGGTCGATCACGTCACGGTCGATCACGTCACAATCGAACACGTCACGGTCGAACACGTCACGGTCGATCACGTCACAGTCGAACACGTCACGGTCGATCACGTCACAATCAAACACGTCACGGTCGATCACGTCACGGTCGATCACGTTACAATCAAACACGTCACAATCAAACACGTCACAATCAAACACGTCACAATCAAACACGTCACAATCAAACACGTCACAATCAAACACGTCACAATCAAACACGTCACAATCGAACGCGTCACGGTCGAACGCGTCACGTCACAATCAAACACGTCACAATCAAACACGTCACAATCAAACACGTCACAATCAAACACGTCACAATCAGACACGTCACAATCAGACACGTCACAATCAAACACGTCACAATCAAACGTCACAATCAAACACGTCACAATCAAACACGTCACAATCAAACACGTCACAATCAAACACGTCACGGTCAAACACGTCACAATCAAACACGTCACGGTCAAACACGTCACGGTCAAACACGTCACGGTCAAACACGTCACAATCAAACACGTCACGGTCGAACACGTCACAGTCGAACACGTCACAATCGAACACGTCACAATCGAACACGTCACAGTCGATCACGTCACAGTCGATCACGTCACAATCGAACACGTCACGGTCGATCATGTCACAGTCGATCATGTCACAGTCGATCATGTCACGATCCATCACGTTCGTCCTACCTCAGCGACGCCTCGACTCAAAGTGCTGTTGACTCGACTGGAGAGAGAGACGGACTGAATGCTAATGACATCACAGCGACTTATCAAGTCAGCTGCCGCCATAACCACAGTAACAGCCTGACATCACTAAGCAGACGCCCTGCCATAATCTGATTGGCCCTCAGGCCCCGAGGCTACGGGAGGCAGAACCAGCCAATCAGGGGACCCCGGGATGTGGTCTGCCATCAGCCAATTAGATCAGAGCGACATTAACATTAAGAGGAAGGTCAGTGGTCGCCGTCGGCAACACTTCCTGTTTGAAGTCATAACTCTGAGTTACTCTGGCAACATGAAGTGATGGAGGATGAAAACGAGGTATTTGAACACCTCATGGATCACCTCATTAGAATAAATATAAAAATATATTAGTGATAAATACGTGCAGGGAGATGGCGTCTCCGTGAAAATGGCGGCGGCACGTGCAGTCTGCACCTTCGTATTTCAGTGTCACACAGTGAAGTCGCGTGACAAAGCGGTCTTCGTGTGCTGACCTTTTGGAGGCCACGGGCCTCAGATTGAGAAACACTGATAACGTGTGATAAGAAACCGTCCTCGTCACACAGATTACACGCGTGTTGAACATTTCAGTATAAACATTCTGTCGGCCCGACTGATCTCACCTGAGGCAGGAAGTGGAACGTCTCGTCTGAGCGAGTGAGGGGCGATCGATCACTGAAGAGAGACAGACGAGCATTTAACAGCCAATAAAAAACTGATAACAGGACCGCCTTCAGCCAATCAGACACTGGCGTGATTCCCAGGCAACCAATCAGCTTCCACACAGAGTCCACTCAGCCAATGAGCTGCGAGGAGGCAACTTCACTGATGAACTCCTGGGCGTGTGGTTACCATGGCAACTGCCATGAATTTGAACCCGGATTATCACGAGAAGCAGCGTGTCACGGTGACCTGGACAGGTGATGATGACCTTTAAACACTAGAACACGCCTGAAGAACAACAGGGCCAACACGTACCTGTGTGTGTGTGGAGGGGGTCTACAGGTGAGCTTTACCTGGACAGAGGAGAACGTGACGTTACCATCAGGATGTGACGTTAATACAAACATGAAGGTGCCATGTCTGTACTACACCCGTACTACGTCTGTACCAGGTATGTACTACACCTGTACTACGTCTATACCAGGTATGTACTACACCCGTACTACGTCTATACCAGGTATGCACTATGTACTACACCCGTACTACGTCTGTACCAGGTATGTACTATGTACTACACCCGTACTACGTCTGTACCAGGTATGTACTACACCCGTACTACGTCTGTACCAGGTATGTACTATGTACTACACCCGTACTACGTCTGTACCAGGTATGTACTATGTACTACACCCGTACTACGTCTGTACCAGGTATGTACTATGTACTACGTCTGTACCAGGTATGTACTATGTACTACACCCGTACTACGTCTGTACCAGGTATGTACTATGTACTACACCCGTACTACGTCTATACCAGGTATGTACTATGTACTACACCCGTACTACGTCTGTACCAGGTATGTACTATGTACTACACCAGTACTACTTCTGTACCAGGTATGTACTACACCCGTACTACGTCTGTACCAGGTCTGTACTACGTCTGTACTACACCTGGACTACGTCTGTACTACACCTGTACTATGTCTGTACCAGGTCTGTACTACGTCTGTACTACACCTGTACTACGTCTGTACTACGTCTGTACTACACCTGTACTACGTCTGTACCAGGTACGTACTATGTACTACACCTGTACTACGTCTATACCAGGTACGTACTACACCTGTACTACGTCTATACCAGGTACGTACTACACCTGTACTACGTCTATACCAGGTACGTACTACACCTGTACTACGTCTGTAGCAGGTATGTACTACACCTGTACTACATCTGTACTACGTCTGTACCAGGTATGTACTATGTCTGTAGTACTCCCAGCAACATGCATCTGAGTATTCTCTGACCGTTGTCTGACCGTTGTCTCAGCGTTGTGCTCTCACATCAGACTCTGGCCGACTGAGACAAATCAGGTCACTGAATATCAAACAGCCAATCACAGACAGAGCTGTCAGCCAATCACAGACAGAGCTGTCAGCCAATCACAGACAGAGCTGTCAGCCAATCACAGACAGAGCTGTCAGCCAATCACAGCCTCCAAGCAGCTGTGATTAAAATATGAAACATGGTGTGTGTGTGTGTGTGTGTGTGTGTGTGTGTGTGTGTGTGTGTGTGTGTGTGTTGCAGTCATGTGATCTGACTCTTTTCATCTCTGTTCTTTTTCAGTCGGATCCTTTGAAGCACGCACACGCACGCGCGCACACACAGCTGTACTAACGGCGCATGCGCGGTCGAGACGAACCGAACCGTTTAAAGTTTTACAGGTGAGAACTCAGCAGGTAGACCACAGACACTGAATCTAACCTGAAGTGTCATAGGTTCGAGTCTGTCCGTCCTGACGTCACATGTTAGCAGACAGAGCTAATGTGTAGCAGCAGAGGTCAGACACACACACACACACACACACACACACACACACACACACACACACACGAGCAGAGCGCGGGCTCACCTGGGAGACTTCCGGTGCTCTCTCCGCTTCTTCTTCTCCGTTTCGGTTCCGAAACAAACGAACAAAGTGACAAAAACAAAGAAGAAGAAAGTGTTTCCGCTGCTCACCGTCTGCCTCCGTGACCCGACAACACTTCCGGCTGCGTCATGACGTATGTGCGCAGGATACAGGCAAGGAACTAGATGCGCGCGCGTGTGCGTGTGTGTGTGTGTGTGTGTGTGTGTGTGTGTGCGGACGGTTCCCAATTTGGGCCAATCAGAAGG